>PISX010016156.1:0-47189 GCA_004024625.1 Mellivora capensis
TAACACATAGGCTAGACAGAAAAATACCAAGGGTCCATTCCTAGGAAAGAAAAACCAGGAGGCTGGGAAAAGATCTTGATAGGTCATAATTACATAATTTTAATTCTATATTTTTATGAAGTGGAATAATATGTAGGATGGATATCATATAAGAATAGTAAAGGGCTGAAGAAGTAAAAGTAACTAATAAGGCAAAGGGATGCTTGACAGCTAATACATCTATTTTGATCACTTTTATTTTAAGTAGAAATCCAGGCCGAACTCTTAGTAAATTTCCCTTTTCTGTGAATTTGTACAGTTTTAAAAGCTGTGTCTATAATTTAAATATGTGAACAAGAGATAAGCAGGCAGTTTAGAAATCAACCAAATACAACAACCAAATATTTTTTAAATGTAATAACTGAAATGAAAGTCCACAGAAATACCTAAACAACTGTTTACAATTAGCTGAGGAACCAGTTGGTGAACCAGAAAATGGAAGTGACATTATTTCCCCCCCAAATTCTATGTTGTTCTGTCACTTTGGAGTTTGAGATTGGAACTGACTCATGTTTTTGTAATAAAGAGACTCACTTTATCTCTTCTGATGCATTTTCTTAGGAGTTTATCTTTATGATATAAATATAATAATATATATATTATGATATATATAATATATAATAACTATGATATAAATAAAATAAAATATATTTTAAAATACCTAAATATATTTCCATACCTTGACTTTATGTTTTAAAGTAGAAAATTATAATATCCCACCAGCTTACTTCCAAAATGTATTTTTTAATGCATTTTTGTATACTGTGTTTTAGAACACCTATGACCAACTTGCACAGTTGCATGGTGTCTGGATTAAAAGAGAATGATAAATGGAAATACATGTATTTCAAAGAGGGTGGGGGGAAGGAAGGAGAGAGGACCCATATATAATAAATTTAATTTAAAGTTGCACAGTGGTGGAGAGCAAGGCTTGAAGCCTGGCTGCTAGAAGTCTGAATTCTAGTTCCACAACTTACTGTCTGCTGTTGGCCAAATTATCCTTTTTTATTCTGTTTTATCAGTTTGAAATGGAAAAAAAAAAGATATTTATCCCAGACTCTCTGTGAGGATTAAATAAATTAAATGCATAATGTAGAGAACATTCCTTACCCGTCTAAGCTCTCCATTGCTAGGTGTTGTTGCTGCTGGTGATGTTATACAAGAAGACCAGTGTTTGCTGTTAGGTCCGACAATAAATCACATTTCCCACTGCGTTTGTTTCAAGACATGAACTTGCTAAGTTAGTCTACAAAAGTTCACATTCTGATTGCCAGTCAGATTCTATCTTAGCAGCTATAATCAACTGGATTTTGATAGAGTCTAGCCTATATCTGAAAGGTTCTTGATGATGCACCTGAAGGCATATATAGATTAAATGCTCAAATAGGATGAAAGACCTTTCCTGAACTTGCTACTCCTCCACCTTCAAAACCGTTTGCAGTTATTGGCATTATGGACATGATTTCACACTTTACCTTATTAGCTATGCCACTTAATTTTATGCCAATTTTCTTTTGAAATATCATAAATTTAAGCTTCTCAGAACAATCGCTTATAGAAAGAAGGAATTTTAGATTAGGTTTGGGTGTAACTTAATGCAACTAGATCACTACCTTATTAAGAAATACTTAAAAAAAAAGAAAGCAAGAAATATGTTAGGAGAAACATAAGACAGTCTGCAAATGTTTTTAGTTGTTGCTTCAATGGATCAAAATCTGATATTGATTAAACTTTATATAATATAGAATCTATCATTTGTGCTATTACTATAATCTATTAATAATTGCTTATATGTTAAGTTCTGTGGCAAGAATTTCCAAACAGACAATAAAATTTAACCTGGTGAAATTAAAGGTACCACACATAATCTTTTTAATTTGCATTTATGCTTCCTTTCCTACAAAACATCACCACCGACAACACATTTTATAGAACCAGAAGGGCAAATCTTCTCCTATATGTGGGTAAGTAGCTAAGAGACAACTGCCATTATTTTTCATTTCTTGTCAAATAGAACAACCTGAAATTAACTTTAAAAAATCAAAGTTATATTTCTTTTCTGCTGACCAAAGATTAATAGTCTGTGGTTAATAACTGAGCAATACAATTCAACTAACTTAAAGATAAAGGGGTTAGGACTGTTTACAGAAATGAAAAAAGAAGGGTAAACATTTCATTAGACACATCAGGAAATTACATTATCTGAGTATATTTCTTCTATTTGTATTGTAAGCATTTAAAAAAGTCATAGTGAGAGTTACTTGATAAAGTTACTTTGACATTTTTTGGTCCTAATTGCCCCATTTTATGCTGGAGGAAACTCAAAATGATACTAGCTTCTCACATTTTAAAAGGGATGTTAACGATTTCCATACTCACTATAAAACACTGGACTTTTAAAGAGCCATGTGATGTACCTAAAAGGAGGAACTTGGTAAGAATAAATTTAAACTCCTTTGTTTCCAGTTCTCATACTACTCTATGTACTACATTGTAATTCTCCATAATTATACTCTCATTTCCTGTTAGGATATGTACAACAAAAAGGCAAGACTTCACTTCATTTTTCCTCTGTGATTATTAGCATCTGGCACGTAATAGGCATTCAGTATTCAATATCTAATGAATCGATTAAGGAATAAATGGAGTAACTGAAATGCCTTTTGTCTGGAGCAAGAGCGTATGTAAATGATCAGTCAGTCAGAGACACATTTTTAAAAGTATCAGAAACATTGGAGAGCAAACAAAAACCAAGTTCGAGACCAGAAAGCTGATAAAAAGGGGGTGTCAGTTTTAGTGGGGTACATCAATTCTCAGTGTGATTCCTGTTCATTAGGAGAACGGAATACAAATCACCAGATCGCAGAGATGCCAGTTTTTTTATGAAGAAACTTTATCGGACTTTGTAAAGTTGCTCCACATTTTCGAATGTGAATCTTTATGTGAATCAAGCTTTGCAATTGTAATTGGAAATAATGCTTCAGATTTAATGTCCACTTTGCCACATATGCCTAAGCAGTTTTGAGACTTTACTTGTTAGGCAGATGTATTTTATTCAGGGAGGCTTGGTTAACCTGCATTATTGGCATACCTGGGAAATTAGAAGGACCTAGACTGCATTGTCTTCAGCTTTTTCTCATCAAGGCAAACTCCAGGGGCTGTAGATTAGCGTGAAGGGTGCTCTCACAGCATACCCCTTTCTGTGGATTTTGCTAACGCAGTAAACAGATTTTTTTCAGGAAAGGAAAATGGAAGGTATAAAAGTAGGTGGGTAGCTTGTTCAGTGATTGACCTTAAAAATCAAGTGTGTATTTGTGAAAAGTATACTTTCTAAGAACAGCAGATCCTGAGACGTTTCATGATGGGACAGTTCCAGGAAATCATAAAGGCTCTTGAGTGATCTCGAAATAATGAAGTTCAGCACTTACTGAAATTGCATTCCATGGTTCAAGTGAAAGTGTTGGTTTAAAAAGAATAGGAAATTCCGTGCAAACTTTATAGACAGAGACTATTTATAAATCCCTGGAAGCTTCAAGGACTTAATAAAGAAGCAATATGCCCAGCAGATTTCATTTCTAGAATCTGATCATATAACAATTTTCTATCCTATTCTCTTTAGTTTTGCTTTTATTTTAGTTATTCTGCTCAACTGTCCCACTCATCTGTTTACTTAACCCTAATGTACATGCAATGTAGTCTAATGATAGAAAGAAATCAGCCTAAAATGAATGGAATAAATCCTGGCATATACTATTTCTGAATCTCACCCTGGCCTTTTTATGGTTTTTCTGTAGGAAGATGCTGAGGTATAATATAGATGACTTTACTGTCCTTTTAACTTCTAGCTAACCTGCCGATAAGGGTACGTTTTATATTTTGATATAATTAAATATGCAAATTATCCGTGCACATTTAGCTTGGAAAGAGTTCCTTGGTTGTTTCTTCACTGGTTGCTTTTAGTTTTCAAGTTCTATTCTACCCCCTTACTTAGGGCTGCTCTGAGCAGTTCAATCTACCTAATTTAGTCCTTCTGATTATATTGCATCTTTGTTTGTAGATGTCCGTAAAGATCCAATACAAATCGATTATCTGCCTTTTATATTTAAATCACTGGTAGGTTTTGTGGAGATTCTAAATTTAAGAAGATTGGCAGTAACATCTATGGAATTATCAGGTCCACAAACAGGCGAGTCAGACACTAAAGCAAGGCGACTAGTTCATTATCAGGTGATACATGACACACAGAGTCAAGTGTTGTAGGAGAAGGATGATTGAACTAGGGTCTGGATTAGCTTAAATTCCAGGCTCAGTAGCATGAACTTTATTCTGTAGGCAACAAAGAGTTTTCGCAAGTGTTGAGCAGGGACTGTTTTTATCATCAGAAAACTACTACCAGTAGGCAAATATGGCAGCTGTGCGTAGGAAGAAATAATGCAAGTTGTCACTATTTTTACCCTCCATCCACAAAGATGAAAACATGCACCTTCTTTGGAGTTAAGCAAAAATAATCTGCTCCCTAAAATCATCATGAAAAAATCCATCTTTAATGAAGATTTCATGGAGGAAATGGCAGTAGTAGAAGGAGTGGTGAGTATTTATCGGGGATTTTGCTACTCCTGGAGTAGGGAACTTAACATTCATCAGTATCTAATGCTCACCACACCATACTGAGGTGCACACATTTTACGGGTGAGGAAACTGATTTCCAGAAAATGTAAGTAACATTCCCAAGGCAACAAATACAATCTTTAAAAGACAGCAATTCTCTTCTCTTAAAAACGAATCATCACCTTCTCATGGAAGTTCCTGCTCTGTCTGTTCCATCCAACCCTCTGTTGCATTGGAGATTTTTACTGACACGAGCAAACTGGTATGGATTTGTAAACCCTGAAGTATAGACGTGGCTAGAATTACTTTATCTGTCTATCTTTTTTGAGAGAGGGAGAGGTGGGTGTATAGAGGGCGAGGGAGAGAATGTTAAGCAGTCTCCATGCCCAATGGGAAGCCTATGTGGGGCTCAGTCTCACAACCCTGAGAGCATGACCTGAGCCGAAATCAAGAGTTAGATAACTGACTAAGCCATCCGGGTATCTCTAGAGTTATTTTAAATTATGATGTAAATTTTAGTCCATCTTGTACAGAATTCATAGAGTATTTGACAATGTTTCCCAGCTCTGCATGGGACTAAGCTTATCATTTACATTAAAGGTCCTGTCAGATTCTTAAGGGAATTTAATTTTAAGGGGGAATCTAGATTTAGAGGATTTTGACTTTGCAGACCACACAGTATTTGAAATTTTACTTCCTATTCTAAGGCTCTGAAATGAACAATGTTGTTTATATTGAAAGTGACCCTGGGGCGCCTGGGTGGCTCAGTGGGTTAAGCCTCTGCCTTCGGCTCAGGTCATGATCTCAGGATCCTGGGATTGAGTCCGGAATCGGGCTTTCTGCTCAGCAGGGAGCCTGTTTCCTCCTCTCTCTCTCTGCCTGCTTTTCTGCCTACTTGTGATCTCTCTCTGTCAAATAAATAAATAAAATCTAAAAAAAAAAAAAAAGAAAGAAAGAAGGCGACACAAAGTGGCAGACTGTCATCTGAACTGGAGTTAGAGTATAAATACATGTGAGGAGCAAGGGCTCTGCAGAGAAGGCATGAACTCTGGTTCAGACAGAAAAGCTCACCAATGTGGCAAGTCAGTGGAGTTTTCCTTCTGCACCTTGTGTCGTAGGTCCTCAGTCTAGTCTGTGTTTGCCAGAAAACAAGGAAGGTTAGCAAGGAGAGCTTTCCCAGACTCTTGTGAACAAAATACAACAATACTAAAAAAAGCTTGCATGAAATTTGTTGATTGACCTGAAGTGCTATTTGGGGAAAAGGATGCCAGTCAGAGGAGAAATTTTCTGAGCTTCCTGGGACAAAATCAAGGCACAGAACGATCAATTCCTATGTCCTCATGGTCTTCTAAATGAAAATCCTTTCACAGGTTTCCCAGTCATGACAAGCATCAATAGATACAAATAGGGGAGCCTAGGTGCCACACTCAGTTCAGCAACTGACTCTTGATTTAGGCTCAGGTCGTGATCTCAGGGTCATGTGATCAAGCCCTGCCTCAAGCTCTGTGCTGGGCGTGGAGACTGCTTAAGGTTCTCTCTCTCCCTCCTCCCTGGCTATAAATAAATAAATAAAGCAAATAGCAGACAGATTTCTAGTGAGAATAAAGCTTTAAATGATAATGAAAGGAGTCCCCAAAGAACCTTAATTGTCCTGGAGACAAACTAAATTTAGGAGTTCACAGATCGATGAAGAGAGATTGATGCTCAGCTCTGATGACGGGCTTATTTCACCCTCAGAGAGCTCCCCGACAAAAGCTATAGGGGCCTGGGTGGACCTACCCTTTACTAGTTTCCAATCTTGGATCCTGGCAACCAGGGATCTGTAGTAGACATTAGTGAAGCCACTAAATTTTTAAACTCACCAAGACATGACTTGGAAATCTGCTAATATATCCAAGCTAAATGTCTTAGAACATACTGCTATTGGTGAGAATCCCACCTTGACAGTTTTAGCAGTTCTGCAGGTGGGAACAAAGAGTGGTTTAAGGCATTTCTGTCCAGGCAGGGAACTAATTAGAATTTATAATATATACTTTAGGATTGTGGAAACTGCCAAGGGAGGGTCCTGAAGGTGGTCTTGGTAAGAGATCTGTTTGGCCAAATCAGTAGACTACATCGTCTTTGACAAATGGATCGGTAGGAATCCCCTGAGGCAAACAATAAAGTTGTGTGTATGGGTATCTGGTCTTATCGTTCCCAGGTAAAGCTTTCTTGTCCCAAGCAACAGGGTCATGCCGACACAGGTAGTCAGCTCTTAGAGAATTTCATGGACAGGCACATCCTCAGTTGTGAACAGGAAGAGAATACACTTCCCTAGGCCTACCATTTCCAGTTGTAATAGTTGGCATCTCCCAGCCCTGTTCTCCCTGTGTTTCCACCTTCTGTGCTCTGTCTGACCACCTGCATCCTGGCCCTCTCTGGTTTGCACATTACTTTACCACTGCATCCAGTAGGAGCCTGTTAAATCTAAAGTCTTTTGTGTTCCTCACTCACCTGCCCAAATTCCCTTTCTGTTTGCTAAAACTGTTAGCTGCCTGGGACCAGCCCTCCAAACTCCATCTCTTCCTCGTCAGGCTGGTCTCTATTCATCAAATATATCCCAAGTTTGTTAACTGATTGGCAAACTCAGAACAAAGGAAAATTTAAACTGCAATATTAATTTCAAACTATAGAATTAAGAAATAATCATTTGAACATATTGTTATTATATTGATAAAAGTTAAAGTATTAGTTAAGACTTGGCCATGCTGGAGGAGACACGCACAGTTGTGTCTAAGAAGCAGGCCCCAAGACATGAATAGATGGATTGCACAGGTTGGGACATGCAATGTCTTCAGACAGCAGTGTAGGTCTTGCGACTGTCAACAGAGAGGAAAAAGGAAGGGCTGTGTACATAGAATTGCAGGTCAGGTGGCAGTTCTGAGACGTGTTGACCACACTCGTGGCAATGACCTGAACTAAGGATGCACATTTGAAGAGCCCCTGGTGGGCAGAGATGAGCTGACACTGGTACCTTCTCCATGCCTCCATATTGTCTAGGAGCAGCCTGGGGGATGTGTGGCTTTCATGGAAATTCGGGGGTGGTCCAAAAGAGCAGTGTTTGTTTGTCAACCATGTTCCTGGCAGCTGCTTCTTTTGAAGGACATCTGAGTAGTAGTTTCCGTGATGGCCACAAAGACACTGCAGGAGACCACAGATTAATGGGGAACCCTTGCATTGGAGGGATAAAGTTGTAGGAAGCAGAGGTACATCGGGGTCACTCAGAAGTGGAAGGATGGGGAACAGTCAGAGGGATAGTGAAGTTGTTAAACAGCATCCAAGTCCAGACTTCTATCTCAAGTTATTCTTTTGTCCCTGACTGAAAGCACTGCCACACGGAGGATATCACCCTAAAGGTGATATAAATAAGTCCTGGTGAAAGTGTTACATACGAGGGAGTAGAGAACAGAGCCAGACCACAAGGTGGGCTGGGGGGATTGTGTTGTTTGCATTGGTAGCTTCCTCTCATTTTCAACTTGTCTTTAGGTAACAACAGATGGGAATTGCCTCCAAATAGTAACCCCCCAAATCTTAAAATACCGAAAGTATTGCTTCAGTATCTTAGTAACACGCTTACTGGTAATCCCAGAATGTACTGCACATGATCAGTAAGATCTAGCTATTAATTGATTAATGAAATATGATGCAGAGATTAAGTGAAGCAATTTGAGAAATGTATAATATTAGTAGGTAATGAAGTTCCATTGTGGTTATAAACATTTGTTTGGTACCTAACGTGGTAAGTCCTCAAGGACAGAAAGTGAGATTCCAAAAGATTCCAAAATAGAGATAACATCAGGATTCAGACTTATGGAAGCAGAAAGACGTATGGAAATGCTCTGCAGGAATTCACAGTCATTTGAGGAAATTTTGGAATGTTCGAAGGTACAGTTAGGTTTCATACCCACTGAATCCAGTTCTGTGAGTGGCAGAGTTGATATCTGCATTACATGGACAGTTTTCCTCTACCTACCTCATTTGGCAAGAAGGAATATCAATGTTTTCATTATTGACTCTGCAGGGGCCACAAACTGAGCTAGTAGTTTTAAACAATTAATATAATGTAAACACTATAAAAGCACATTGAAATTGAATCGTGAGAACATGCATTAAAATGTTAATAGTGCTTGCTTCTGGGTAGAGTTCATGTTCTTGAATAATCCACAGCTTTGTAAATTTAAAAGGTCATTACACCATTCTGTTGTTTCAGAGCTTATTGCCTCTCCTGCTGAGATGGACTTTGCTGATAGTTTTCATTGATGTTGGATGTCAAAGTAAATAATTTTAATTTTAGTATCATCAGAGAGATACTATACCTACTATGAGTAAGCCTATTCTCATTCAATTGGTAGTTCAGGCTGCAAACTTAAATTGATTTTTCAAAACTAGTCAAGTCAAAGAACATGACTGTCTTGTAAAAGAAGTGAGACAACTGAAGAATAAACACAATTCAAATGTTGAAATGTTTCCAAAATGTCCAGAATAATAGAAACTATTTTGGGGCCAGCACACATCTGAAGAGATCTTTCCTATCCTAAGTTATTGTCATGAAAGAGTTAATGAACGTCCAAAAGAGTAAACGATTTACTATGGTTGTTTTTTTTTTTTTTTTGGTAGGTTTAGGCCTGTTAAGCATGATATAAATTAAAACTGCTGTTTCTTGTTTTCTACAGTCAAGTAAATGTATTGCGCAACAGTGCTAATAGGAAAGACACTTACGCACTTGCCCAAAGAGCAGCCTCACTCTTAAGGAACAATGATAAATGTTCTTTCTCTAGCATGAGAAGAGGAAATTGCTTGACTACAAACCATTCAATCTAATACTATTAATTATGTAGAGAATTTCATGATTTAATGAAATTTAGAGAGACTTGCAGGAAACAATATGATTTAACAGTATACTGATAATTAGCTGAGCAATGTATCATGTATATTGATTGTATCCATCTGTCTAGATACCAGCCTCTGATACATTAGAAGCATGACCAATGAAAATATATATCAGTCATTTAAAACATTAAAAATGTCTTTTAAAAAAGGAAACAAGATGGGAACGGGGGGGAGACAAACCATAAGAGACTCTTAATCTCACAAAACAAACTGAGACTTGCTGGGGGTGGGGAGGGTGGCTGGGATATGAACATTGGGGAAGGCATGTGATATGGTGAGTGCTGTGAAGTGTGTAAGCCTGATGATTCACAGACCTGTATCCCTGGGGCAAATAATATATTATATGCTAATAAAAATAATTAATAAAAAAATTTAAATTGAAAAAAAAAGTCTTTTTTAAAGAATAGGAAACATTCTGCCAAAAAAGAGAAATTTTTGTAAAAGAATTGATTATACAGAAAGACCAAAATATCTAAAAGTGCTTTGTGTATATCAGTTGAACTAGTACAAGGAGGAAAATTAATTAGAAAATGGTTAGAAGTCGATAGTTGTTTCTTGGGAGTAGATCCTTGACATTTTTGAATTCCCATAGCACTTGGTGCCTTTTGTAGCACATACTAATCTATCTCTTCGACTAGAGACTAGAGTTATTTATTCTGATGTCTTGCTTCTTAGAAGAACACTTGCAATTAATAGCATACGATATCTATTTCAAAGAGATATAAGTTAAAATTCTTAGCTGATTTACTTAGAATCTTAGGCCTCCAGTTTTCTCATTAAACAAATGGGGAAAGTAATACCTTACAGAGTTTTTCTTTCCCTAAGGATAATATAGGCAAAGTGTAAGGAATATAGGAAGAACCCAATAAAAACCATTGTACAGAGGATAAGCTACCTTTTTAAAAAAGATTTTATTTATTTGGGAGAGAGAGAGTGTGTGAGCAGGGGCTGGGCAGAGGGAGAGGGAGAAGGGACTCCCCACTGATCAGGGAGCCCTACTTGGGCCTGGTTCCCAGAACCCAGGGATTATGACCCAAGCTGAAAACAGAAGCTTAACTGTCTTAACCAAGCTTAACTCAGGCACCCTTACCTCTTTTGTTATATCTCTCTATTATCAGTAGAGTCTAGAAGAATGCCTACTCTGTTGCAGGTTTATTAATCCTTGGCCAAAAGAATCTGTATAGAAATTAATAATGATATAGTTTAGAGAGTTAATGTTTACAATTTACATACAATATATTAAAGCATCAGTATATGAAATAAATAGAAAGGTATGCCATAGCCTTTATCTTTAAGAAATGATGATAAAATAATGCATTATTTGGTTTAGGATTAGCTGCAAATAAAAGAAAACAAAAATTTAAAAAGAGAAAATTTTAAAAAAGAAAACAAAACAAAACAAAAATAGAACAGAAATAATTTATATAAGGATAGAACCTTATTTCTCTCTTACAAAGAATTTCAGGGTTAGGTGATCCAATGCTAGGATGGCACTATATGGTATCAATGACTCAACCTCTCATTTATTCACCTCTGTGCAATCCCCTTTTTGCAGGCTCACCTCATGGCCCAGGATGGCTGCTCTAGATCCAGCCATTACATCTGCATGTTATCCAATGGAAAATAAGGAAAGAGTACAGAAATGCACATGCCTTTACTTGTGGAATGACTTTATGACTTACAGGATATTATTCTTGAAACCCCCTTGGCCAGGAAGACTGGTAAATATTATCTTCCTCTTGGGTACTGCATACCCAGCTCAAAATCAGAATTCTATTATGAAATGGAATGGGAAAATGAGTATTAGGGAACAGTAAGCAGTCACTGAAATAACACACACACACACACACACACACACACATACATTTGTATTCATAATCCACATAAAGAAACCTTTTTTCATTTAAATAAAAGGAATCCCAGGATGCCTGGGTGGCCTAGTCAGTTAAGCATTCAAGTCTTGATTTTGCCTAAGGTCATGATCTCAAGGTTGTGAGATCCAGCCCTGCACTGGACTCCACGCTGTGCGTGGAGCCTGCTTAAGATTCTCTCTCTCTCTGCACCTCCCCTACCTCCTCCAATAAATAAATAAATAAATAAATAAATAAATAAATAAATAAGCAGAATCCCAGTACCAAATATTGGCAATGCCTATTCTTATGGGAAGAGGTGATGGTGCTCAATTACCTTTGTATTTTCAGGTGACCTTCATAATGCAACATTAATTTAGTAATGGATGCAGGGGTCTGTACTGGTTAGGGGTATTTCCACTCTAAGTAACAGAAATGGAACCATCTCCTAGGCACTATATGACTCTGTTAATTTACTTGTTGCATTTATTACTGCCTAACGTGATTTTTATCTTTAATTTGCCTATTCTTTTACTTTATGGCCCCTTCCTCTAAGATGTTAGTTCCATGAGAGCAGAGAAACCATCACTCACTTTCCATCTGTGGGTCTCACGCCTGAAAGACTGCCTGGAAAATAAATGAACCTACAGATTCATTGGATAAATTTCATTTTAATTATTCTAACAAGGCTTCTTTCCCAACTAGTCTTTGAGTGTTCTAACTTCAGAACCTCTGCTGGCTTACCAGTTCTTCCACTCCATTCCTAGCAGAGGGCTGCATACTCAAAATCAAGGGGGTTATGGGATGGAAAGGCAGGTAGACCAATAGTGAATGTGAGGCAGAATTGATAAAAAAGAATTTTAGGAATTTAATAGTAGATACATCTTTAGATCTCCTAATCAGAGTCCTTCAAAAGTCCTATATGGCCAAATGCATATTAAAATTGTTGTCTAGAGGGCATATATGGAATAAACTAAAATATGTAAATACAGTATTTTTTCTGATACACTATAGTAAATATGATAGAAATGTTAATGCCTAGTACTAGTACTTCAAATGTCTGTCCAATTATTTTGTATTCTGTATTTGTATTCAATTGTTTGTGTTTTCTCAAACATGAGGAACTCTTTAGACTTGCATCTAATGGTTGTGAAGCTACCTGATGGGGACTTAAAAGAGAAGTCAAAATTAGGGGCATGTCAAGATGCTGTGAAGGCTGTAACAGTGACCCATTGTTCAGAGACTGCTCCTTTAAGGTGAAGAGGTGACTGCCACACAAGGCACGATTTCTGTTCCTTGAGAAAGTGTGAATTAAAACTTATGACTTGTCCTGAGTGCAGATAATCAGTTTGTTTATTAAGGACTTACCAGGTTATTATCAAGCTTATGAGATACTGTACTTAATTCCCCTAGTTTTCATAACTGCAGTTTAAGACATCTCACACACACTTACCAAAAGATTGTATTATAAACTCTCCCTTAGGGTAATACCTACTGATAAAATGAACATTACCAGCTTATTATGCTTCTACTCTTTCAATCAACTTTTTAGCAATGCTTCCAATTTAATCAGTTCAAATCATCAGATCATATCAGGAGTTTTAAATCATTATTCTTTTAAAATACTTCTAAATCTCTACTACTGACTAATAAAGAAAATTAGTAATAAATTATATTTTGACACTTTCCTATTTAATATTGGTTTATCTCTACTGAGAAGGTGGGACTCTAGTTCTTTCAGAAACTGGAACTCTAGTTCTTCTGAATGGTCTGGACTCTCTGAACCTCTGTTTTCCTGGCTGTCACTGCGCGAGAACCAGCTATAGACAGAACCTGGACAGACAACAGGGGTTTCATATTGCCTTTTCTGTTCCTTAGTCCCTTTACCATGAGTTGATTTCGCTGAGCTGTAATGCCCTTCTCTGCAAAAACAAGTCTAATAAGGATAATTAACTAATGAGCATGTTATTGTAAGGATTAAAGGCATATAGGGCTGATAAAAAGTATGGGTACAAAGTAAGTGCTCAATAAACACTACTTTTAATATCACGGCATCACATCCTTCTGTTATCTCACGAGAAGTTCTTTGGGAGAATAGAGTGCATACGTGGGCTTAAAGTGTTAAAAATATCAATGTGAAGGAATCTAGGTTGTCACATTTAAGTAAATGTGTATATATAACATTTACATTATATATGCAGGGACCGGATCTCTTTACGTGGGTGCGTTCATTTTAAGGATCAGACAGTACTAAACAGCAGTGATTACCATTAAAATATAAATGTATCTTTCACTTTTGAAACAAAGCCAGTTCTGTTCTTCTAAGAATATGCTTCTATTTTTAGGCGGTGGAAAGATAATAAAATATTCCTGGGAAGGAAGAAGAAACAAAACTGCTTAATAAAATGGATTCCCTAAACCCAGGGTGGTTTTACCCTCACAAACCCCCTGCCCTTACATCAGTTTTGTTTTGTTTTGTTTTTTCAGTGTTGCATAGACTTACATTTTCACAGAAGACCTGCATTTTTTTAAACACCAGACCGCAAGTCTCGAGTATCAGCTTTTGTACTCTACTCACAAACACTGTGTCTCTCTGTGAAAAGAAACAAACATGGCTTCATTTGCAAAAAGCTCCCCGTTTTTCAATTTCAACAATTTAAAGTCTCTCCTATTTTCCTAACATGGTTAGTGTGGCCACTAAAATAGGAGCTTCTTTTTAAACTTGAAGATATGCCCTAGGCCAAATCAATAATAGCGACATTGTTTCTTTAAAATTGTCATGCAAATACCCATCTTTCATTTTAGTGAATGACTGAGACATATTTTTTCAGAATATGATAGCTTATCTGGTAAAGGCATGGAATTCAGCTCACTTACAGATATATTCTCTAGAAAATTACCTCAAAGATAATTTGAAAGTGAATTAAAGTCATTTTGTAAAACATGCTTAGAATGTTTTCTTACCGAAGACATGGTCCTCTCTGTTTCACACTCTCTTGCTTACTTTTCCAAGCACTATGTTGTGTACATTATTTAAATTTTAAGCTCATTTTCAAATATCTAAGGCCATAAAAATTTAACTTGGCCCAGCTGGTTGATTTTCACAAAATTTTATCTCTATGTACATACCAAGCACTCTGAGGTTCTAAGCTGGACGATGATATATCGTCAAAGATGTGAACATCTAAAGGTTGAGCAGGCTGTATGGATATAAGACTTCTTCCATATAGAACACCAAACTTTGTGCTAGTTTCTGCCCTTTAATTGAACATTCCACAAAGCAGTTCCTTACTTCTCTATCTTTATCCTAATGAGACCCCCGTATCAATATTTTCCAGTGTGTCTGCTACTTTCCTGCTATGCCGATGTTAGCAGGATTAAGTGAATGATGTATGATAATATGAATGTGTCTATTTAAACCCAGGCTTTGATTGGGTAACAAGTCTGCCATCCATTCCCTAAATTTTACACACACTCCAGCCTCTCCCAAGCCCAGCCAACCAGAGATATAGTCTCCATAATTATGGTTTTGTCTCTTTGAGTGTATGGCGTATATATATATATATATATATATATATATATATATATAATAATAATAGAATTATACATAGATAGACATTTGAAACTGGCTTCTTTCCCACAGAATATTATCTTAGTGATGCAGCCGACTTCTATATCCCGATGATCTTTTCCATTTTTGATTAGTCATCCATGGTATAGCTGTTTCATAACTTATGTATCCATTCACCCACTGAAACACATCCAAGTTGGGGCACCTGGGTGGTGCAGTCTATTGAGCTTCCAACTGTTGGAAGATCAGCTTAGGTCTTGATCTTAGCGTCATAAATTCAAGCCCCACAGGGGGTACCATGCCGGGCATGACGCCAGTCAAAAAAAAAAAAAAGTCCAAGCTGTTTCCAGTTTGGACAATTGTGAACAGAGCTCTATAAAAGATAAGTGCTGGTGTGAACATAATTTTTATTTCTTTGGGCCAAATACTCAGGAGTGGGAATTTTGGTTAATATAATAATTATATTTTTAACTTCATAAGAACTGACAAATTATTTTCCAGGTCGTAAGCATTTGCACTTCCGTCAGCAACGTGTGAGAGTTAGAGTAGATCTGTGTTCTCATGAGTGCTTCGTATCACCTGTGTGTTCTTGTTCAGGCATTCTAATTGGTGTGGTGTTGTGTATTATCCTGGTTTTAATTTGCATAGCCACAGTGGTTAATGATGTTAAACATCCTTTCAGGTGTTCTTATGCTTTTCATATATACTGTTTGGTGGAGTATTTTTTAAATTTTTTTGTTGTTGTTCATAGATTTGTTTTTCCCTGTTGAGTTTCGAAAGTTATTTATGTATTTTGGGTACAAGTCCACTGTCAAATATGTGATGTACAAATATTTTCTCTCAGTCTGTAGTGAGTCTTTTAATTCTTTTAACAGTGTCTTTCACAGAACAAAAACAAAACAAAGTGTTTATATTTTAAATCTAATTTATCATTTTCCTTTTATGGATTATGCTTTCAGTGTGTCTCCATACCTTTTTGCCAAGCCCAGAATACAGAGATCTTTACCTATGCTTTCTTCTAAAAAATTACAACTTCATGTTTTACATTCAGATATATTCTCTGTTTAGAGTTAACTTTTGTGTAATGATAATGATGAAGGCTTAGGTCAAGTTCCTTTCTAAAAATTTTTTTTAATATTTTATTTATTTATTTGACAGAGAGAGAGAGATCACAAGTAGGCAGAGAGGCAGGCAGAGAGAGAGAGGGGGAAGCAGGCTCCCTGCTGAGCAGAGAGCCTGATGCGGGGCTCGATCCCAGGACCCTGGGATCATGACCTGAGCCGAAGGCAGAGGCTTAACCCACCGAGGCACCCAGGTGCCCCCCTTTCTAAAATATTTTTTTTGCATATGGATGTCCAAATGTTTCAATACAGTTTGCTGAATTATATTCTTTCTCCACTTAAAAAATACTGTGTATATCTACCTTTGTCAAAAAGTGATCTGTCTTATTTTCTTTAAGATTTTACTTATTTGAGCTTCCTGCCCGTGGACGCCGCAGAGCAAGCATCGGTAAAGTCTCCCCTCCCACCGCCGTCATGTCTGAGTCAGAGTCTCCCAAAGAGCCTGAACAGTGGCGGAAGCGCTTCATGGGAGGGCTGAGCTTTGAAACAACCGATGAGAGTCTGAGGAGCCATTTTGAGCCATGCGGAACACTTATAGACTGCGGAGTAATGAGAGATCCAAACACCTGGTGCTCCAGAGGCTTTGGGTTTGTCACATATGCCACTGTGGAGGAGGTGGAGGCAACCTTGAATGCGAGGCCACACAAGGTGGACGGAAGGGTTGTGGAGCCAAACAGGGATGTGTCAAGAGAAGATTCTCAAAGACCTGGTGCCCACTTAACTGTGAGAAAGATTTTTGTTGGTGGCATTAAAGAAGTCACTGAAGAACATCCTCTAAGAGATTATTTCGAACAGTGTGGGAACATCAAAGTGACTGAGATCATGACTGACCGAGGCAGTGGCAAAAAGAGGGGTGTTGCTTTTGTAACACTGGATGACCATGACTCTGTCGACAAGACTGTCATTCAGAAATCCCATCCTGTGAATGGCCACGGCTGTGAAGTAAGGAAAGTGCTCTCTAAGCAAGAGATGGCTCGTGCTTCATCCAGCCAAAGAGGTCGAAGTGGCTCTGGAAACTTTGGTGGTGTCGTGGAGGTGGTTTTGGTGGGAAGGACAGCTTTGGTCGTGGAGGGAACATCAGAGGTCAAGGTGGCTCTGGTGGCAGTTGAGGTGGTGGTGGATACGGTGGCAGTGGGGACGTTTAGAACAGATTTGGTAATGATAGAAGCGACTTTGGAAGTGGCGGGAGCTATAATGGCTTTGGCAATGAAAACAATCAATCCTCAAATTTTGGACCCATGAAAGGAGGAAATTTGGGGGACAGAAGCTCTGGCCCCTATGGTCATGGAGGCCAATACTTTGCCAAACCATGAAACCAAGGTGGCTACAGTAGTCCCAGCAGCATAAGTAGCTACGGCAGTGGCGGAAGGTTTTAATGACTGCCAGGAAAAGAGCTTAGCAGGAGAGGAGAGCCAGAGATGTGACAGGGAAGCTACAGGTTACAACAGATTTGTGCACTCAGCCAAGCACAGTGGTGGCAGGGCCTAGCTGCTACAAAGAAGACACGCTTTAGACAATACTCATGTGTATGGGCAAAAAATCCGAGGACTGTATTTGTGACTAATTGTGTAATGGGTTATTTTAGTTTCTGTTCTGTGGAAAGTGTAAAGCATTCCAACAAAGGGTTTTAATGTAGATTTTTTTTTTTTTTTGCACCCATGCTGTTGATTGCTAAATGTTATAGTCTGATCATGATGCTGAATAAATGTGTCTTTAAAAAAATTTTTTTTTAATTTATTTGAGAGAGAGAAAGAGAGAGTGAGCAAGTACATGAGTCAGTGGCTTAACCCACTGAGCCACCCAGGTGCCCCAAGATCTCTCTTATTTTTGTGGATCTATTTTTGGACTCTATTAACCCATTTGTTGTTTCCTTTATCAATAACATCTTGTCTTGGTTACTGTACCTTTTCAAAACACAGCTCTATCAAAGTTTAGTTGAAATTTTAAAAAACACATTGTATTCAATACACATATAATTCAATGAGTTTGGAGAGAATGTATCTATCCATGAAACCATCACCCAACCAAGATAATTAGCATATCTATCCCCTCCAAAAGTTTCTTCCTATGTGTGTGTGTGTGTGTGTGTGTGTGTGGTGTCTGCATGTGTGTGTTTGCGTATAGGCAGAATGGGTGCTGGCACAAAGAGACTCCAGGGTCTTCCACATGAAGCTTCAACACTGACCAAGACAGAGTCATTCAAGATAAGAAATTGTATGGCCTGGAGCGACAGACTTGATAATGTGCCCAAGCCTCAGTCATACTATCTTCTGTAAAATCTTCCATACATTATAGTGTTATCATGGGCACCTGGGTTGCTCAGTTGGTTGAGCAACTGCCTTCAACTCAGGTCATGATCCTGGAGTCTGGATATCCCACATCGTGTTCCCTGCTCAGCTTGGGGTCTGCTTCTCCCTCTGACCTTCCACTTCTCATGTTCGCTCTCTCTCATTCTCCCTCTCTCAAATAAATAAATAAAATCTTTTAAAAAAGAATAAATATGAAGGACTTAGCACAGTTCTTTCTATGTGTTTATCACTCTGTAATATTATTTGATGACTCAATGGTATTATTACTATTACTTTTCCCATTTCTATTAGTACTTATCACATTAGTCACACTGGAATGGGTGTCTAGGTTTCAGAACATGGGATCTTAGTGTTAAAAAAAAAAGAAAAAGAAAAAGAAAAGAAAGAAAAAGAGAAGAAAATGGATTATTAAAGGTGTAAGTACAGTAGTCTATTTATGCAGATAACTAACTCAGAATTATTTTTCTAACGCAAGCATGTAGAAACAAAACTGGTCTTCTGCACTGAGAAGTGATGGGCACCATTTTACCTGTGAGAAGAGATGATGGTGGTGCTTCTTGTGTCTACCAAGAAGTGGCAGCAGCCTCTCCTATTGTTTCCTTGCTCACAGTCCTGATTTACTGTTGGTTTCAGAAGGTCAGCTGCTTCTAGAGAGGGTAGGACCCTTCTTCAGCCCAGTGGAGTAAATCTTGATTAGTCTAAGCTAACCACAGCAATTGAAATCACATTGCCAGTGATAATTTGAATAACTTCGTGGCAGAATTTTGATGAATGATACATCAAGAAAAATATGTCTGACCATTGGATTTTTGGGTTGATTCTGCAGCATTTTACTTAAAAAAATAATGTAGAAAGTAGTTATATGCTCTTTTCTGGCTTTGGGTAGTTGTAAGAGAATATATTGTGTAGGGGTGTTGCAGCCATGTTTTGACTGAGAAAACAAGACTTGTAGCCACAGCTACAATGTACTGGGACTGGCAGAGTGGAAGGTTAGAAAGACTGTGTTTTAGCTGATGTTATTAGCAGCTCAGTTACTAGTCCTGAAACAGCTCAATGGCTGGTATTCCTATGTGAGGTGACTCTTCATTACTAAAGCATCCTTTTAGAAAAATAAGCCTATGCAGGGAAAATCAAGGTTGAATGAGAATCTCTTGGTTAAATGAATGAAATATTAGAAAGAAAGTTCTGCTCCTGAAGATAATAAAGTGTAGCCATCTGCCTTTATCACTGGTATTCTGTATAGTTGGTTCATACACTTGTCTCTCTAGGATTTTACATTATTTTTAATGTTACATTTGCCTAGAATAAATATAAAACATGTCTGATACTGATAGATAAGTAGGTGGTTGTGAAGAAACTGTAGTCACATAAGGAGTGAAGAGTAACCACATTTCTAAAATTTGTAGACTCCTTCTCTGCTACCAATTATTTTTAATTATATATTTCCTAGACATTTTCATTCACTGAGTCTCAACCGTTTTGGACTGTTGCCTTAGGATGGGGAAAATGTCTAATTAGAATCATGTTCCTCCGTAACATTTTATAGTTCTCCTTTTTAAATCTTTCTGTTACCTGAGGCTTTATAAGACATATCTTATTAAATTTTTTTCATAGTGATAGAGATGAAGATAATTTATGTGACATTTATGCTTGTTGGGCAATCCAAACCTTGTTCCTGCAAGACACAGAACTGGTAAGTTGTTCAGAACACTGTGTCTTTCCTGGAAAAGCAACTTGGTGTACATCACAGGCAAACTAACAGAATGGCTATGTATTCATTTTGGTGTCAGGCTGATAAGGGTTCAGATTCCAGCCCAACTGCTTATTCTTGCTGTGAAAATGGACAAACTTTTTGTGACTCTAAAGTTGCTCTCATCTGTAATCATGGGACAGTGATAGAATTCAGACCCTAATTTTCAGAGTATTTGCAATTCCCTTTTCTGTATCAGTTTTTTTTTTCACTTAAATTCAACTTTTTTCAACCCTTCCTTTCATGTGTTACATATATTTCTTCTACACATTGTTAGCTGCCCTTTGCACATTTTTCCTATAAGATACAAATGATCATGTTCCCTTTTTGTAGCAGTGTCTTCCAGTTATTCAAGGAACAATAGAGAATCAAGAAAAGGCATAATAGAGAATCAAGAAAGAACATAACAGGAGCACCTGGGTGGCTCAGTCAGTTAAACATCTACCTTTGCTCAGGTCATGATTCCAGGGCCCTGGGATCCTGTCCTCCATGGGAGGGGGTGGTTTCCCTGCTCAGCAGAGAGCCTGCTTTTCCCTGCTCAGCAGAGAGCCTGCTTTTCCCTTTGCCCCTCCCACCACTTGTGCTCCTTTGCCCTCTCTTGCAAAAATAAATGAATTGTTAAAAAAAGAAAAAAAACATAATTGATCATACAGAGTAATAAAAACTTCAGCTATATTTCCAGGGATGTCAAAGGGTAATGTTAATATTTGATTAGAAATATGGTTTGGGATATTGAGGCATCTGTAAAACTGTTTTCTAATTATAAAGTCTCTTTAATAAGTTCAATTCACTAAGTTACAGCTTTTGATCATAATTATTTAAAGTAATAGAATCAGTGACTGAAAATTATAATTTGAACTTTAAACATTTATCATTCTAATGATTCACTTTCCTAATTGTGTAAATTATCTGTTTTTCTTTTTTTATTAGAAAACCCATAGGAAGTGGGGGGGGCAGTAAAATGAGGAGAAAATAGCAGATGGTGCATGCAGACTTTGACTGACAAAGGAGACCATTAAGGCACTGAAGTCAGCATTAAAATCTTGGTGAACCATTTTGAAAAGTAAACTGGCAAAAATTATAGGTGGCCATGCTCTTAGGCTGGTAACAGAAACTCTTTGCTCACAATTTCTTTGATATTCAGGAATCATGTAGCCACAGGCTGTGTTTCTCAAGGATACAGGGGCTTTGGTGACAGTGACATGGAAGAGTGGTTGAAAATCCATGAGATTTAAGCTCTAGGTTTGTAACCCTGAGATACAATGGGAAAATGAACACAGGAAGAAAAGCTGATAAATATGTTTTAATTTCCACATTATAAGTAATGAGGAAAGGAATGATAGGCAGAATGCAGTCTCATGTGTTGGCAAAGAGAGACTTTCCTAAAGAAGTTCTTTTTTTTTTCTTCTTAAATATAAACTTTGAAGGTAGAAAGAAGGTAAGAAACCTGGATTAGACCAAAGAACTTTCCAGAGGAAGGGAAGATTTTCTTGTTAGGCTTTAATATGAGAATGAGATTATGATGCTAGAGAATGTTTGCCATATTGACATATTTGTGTGGTACAGGGAAACAAATGACGCTTAGGAGGAAATCTTTTTCAACCCTGGACTCGGCTCTTATATTTACTGATATCCCATAGAGAGGCTATATACACATTTTAATTAAAAAAGTGGCTTGATCAAGTGCAGTTTGGGTAGAATAGACTGAATCCTGGGAAGAAGATTTTCAGGTGGCCAAAGAAATATTCATCATTCCCTAAACAAGACTGGTTCAGACTGACATGATTAAGTCATAAGAAGTATCCGGAAGTTACATAAACATGAAATCCTTTAATTTCAGAATCTAAACTTTATAATCACTATTATTCCTCTTTTGTATTTTGATTCTTTTCTTTATTTCTCAATCATGGGTAGTTAGGCTTACTAGTTTAATTCTGCAGAGGGAAAACATGACTGCCTCTTAGAAAAATCTAGAAACATGCTCTTAATACACAGCCTTAATTCTCTTGACTACCATTCTGGAAACTTTAGGAAACAAAGCAGTTCAGTAGCATGAAATGTTCTCATTTCAATTATTCCAATGCTTTATGCCCTATTATATATGTCATTCATGGATAACAAATCAGGAAATTGTATAAATTCTTTATTTGGACTGGTAATTTTTTTTTATAAACTATGGTGGTTCCTTAATGCGGTCCTGAGCTATTCTGGTCCTATTGTCCCCATCCCTCTCTTGTTTCTTCAAGTCCTCTCCGTCCTCACTCAGTCATCTTTAATCCGACTTGCTATTGCACTGGGAGAGGGAAGACACCGGACAGGTGCCTCTAGCGTTCCACCCTACATTGTCCAGGCTTAACCCTCTAAGCCACGCAGGTGCCCCTTATTTCTAGAATCTTAATTCTATTCCACTGTTTGGTATAGCTATCCTTAGGTTAATATCATTCAATCTTGGTTACCACAGGGTTACATTAAGTTTCGAAACGGGGTCATGCAAATCCTCCAACTTCGTTGTTGTTTTTTGCAAGATTGTTTTGTTTATTCTGGGTCTCTTGCATTCCCATATAAATTTAAAGATCAGTTTTTCAGTTCCTTCAAAAATTGCCATTTGAGATTGTGATAGTGGTTTTGTTGAATATATAGATCAGCGTGGTGAGGATGGTCATTTTTACCCAGTGAACATTGTGGGTCATGGTTTCTAGCATCTCTTAAAACAAAAAGCCCTCAGTGCCACAAAAATACTCAATATTCAAATACATTCCTGTAGTTTAGTGATACAAAGGGAAAAAATCCTCCTGTGTCATGTTCAGAAAAATAGCAACAGATTCTTCAGAGACAAACTCTGAATCAACCTTCAAAACATAACATAGTCCTGAATAAAAAGCTCAGCTGCTCAGGCCAGACCACCCCCGGTTAGGTCAAGAGTGACAGTTTTCCTATTTCCACAAGAAAAATGATTAAATGCATTTCCCATTAATTTAGTTAAAGGGTACTTTCAAACTCGTTTTTTCATAAAATAAACATTTTTTTATACCCCAAATAAAATTGGATCATCTACTTCTAGTAGGATGTGCAGGGCACAGTAGAAATCTTTCAAATGTCTACACTTTCAGGATTCAAAATTGTGGTTTTATTTTCAAATGCACAAACATACAAATGCTTTCAAAGATGTATAAAGAATTTTGCCACATGAAGATCAGGAAGTATTGCCTCTCGGAGCGGTAGACTATGCATTCAGTGTGTTTGAGAAAATTCATGATATAATCATTTTATGCCCCTTTCTCTTCTATATCACCAGAGGCAGGAGGTGTATTCCTTTTAACCGGCTTAAGTCTATTATTTAAAGAAAACCGTAAAGGAAACTTAAAACTGAATAGAGATGAGTTAGTTTATTTTTCTTCATTTTTTTTCAGGGATCACACAAGGCGGAAACTCATTATTTGCATGAATGTCACTTGCGGGGAAAACTAGACTTTGGCTTAGAATAAGTCTGAGGGGCACCTGGGTGGGCTCAGTGGGTTAAACCTCTGCCTTCTGCTCGGGTCATGATCTCAGGGTCCTGGGATTGAGCCTCACATTGGACTCTGCTCAGCAGGGAGCCTGCTTCCCTCCCCCCCGCCTGCCTCTGCCTACTTGTGATCTCTGTCTGTCAAATAAATAAATAAATAAATCTTAAAAAAAAAAAAAGAATAAGTCTGACTTGTTCCAATATGAAAATAGCTGCTTGCTTGAATGTCTGAAGTTTTCCATAGAGCAAAGTAGAATGAATAGTCTTGAGCCTGGAAAATTATCATAGCAGATGTCAAAATCCTCAGTAATTTCCCAATGAAGCATCTAATACTGATCAACATGGTTTCCTGGCGAACCTGCCAGGAGGCATTAGGAACAAAGCATACCCCAAAGATACCTAAACAAATTAGCATGTTGTACAAAATTATTTGATAGAAACCAATTACATACTGTTATTTTTCTGCCGAAGATAATAATTTTAGTTTTAGAATAGTTCATATGAAGCCATTTTTGAGACAATAATTAAATACCAAGCCTAATTGTCTATTAAGGACATATTTTGTCTGTGGTAATAAAACCAAATTAACAGTGTTTAGACCTATCAGGGGATTCTTCTGAGTTTTCAAGTGTTATGCAAAGGCAGTTTCAATAAATTTGTTAAGGACAATGCTTGTTTTATAGCAAGCACTGAAGAAATATAGAGTGAAGGACTGATTAATGTAATAAATAAATAAATGCACATTGATAAATCAAAATTATATGCTGAGGTCATCATATCATCTATCATATCACAAAAGCAGGACTCATCAATGGATTTGTGGTCTTCGATATTCATACAATCAAGTGTTAATAATCTACTGCTCTTATAAAGCTTCTACAGTGCTTACATTGGAACAATTTTTAAAAGTAAGCAGGAAGAATTTTCTATAGATTTTGAAAAGCAGTGTTTAGAGGACTGGGACTGTAGTCTTGCAGATGGGATTTGAATCCTGACGCCATTGTATAATCGCTGTTTGGCTTTGGGCAACTTAATCAACCTTTCTGAGCCATACGGTCCTCATCTTTAAAATGAAAATTGCACTAATACTGAACCTTAACCTAGAAATTGTCCCTAGCATTAAGTGAGATAATGCATATAAATCATTTAGTGTTATGCCTGACACAAATTCCACATTTAATGGAGTTTAGATGTTAATTTTAACATTTTACTTGTTCCTTGCAGTACTTTATTTTGGTAGAAGTTTTGTCATCATAAATACATTATCAAATGTATTTTGCTACAGAGGATGAATTTAAATTTCACTGGTTGTAAACATGGGTTTAACATACTAAAAGAACCGAATGACATTTTTGTGATATGCTATGTTAAAAATGCATTTTTATTCCCTCTTGTTTCAAACCATTGTCAAATTATTGTAAATTTAATTTGTAACTGCCTTTTTATCCATCTGGCATTTTATTTCTCTCACTCCCATTGTGTTGAAATGAATGGTCATATTAAGCTATACTCTCAGGATTATGCATGCAAATGTCTGACTTACATTAACAAGACTAAGGGTTTTGACTCCATATTGCTTTGATAATAAAACCAAACAAAACCCCTAACATTATTATGGATAACTACTTTGTGAGGAACAAACACATTGTTGTAGCAGAATTGAACCAAGAAGTAAAAATGTTTTAAGCTATTATGGTATCACAAAGCAAACCAGATATAAATGTTTTAATAATGAACCTATAATTAATGTTATGTTTTCAGCTCTTTATTTATACCTGACAGAGTGGCAAACCTGGGAACATGCTGGCCTGTGTCCAAAGCCCTACTGTTTTGTTTTTTCTCCTACGTCTTTGCAGAATGATGTATTTTGCTAAATATTAAATTACAAGATACAGAATCAAGCTTGTTACCCAAATGCTAGAGCCTGAGTGTATGTGTGCCCTTAAATCTGTATGTTGAAATCCTAACTCTTAGGATGATAGTGTTGGGGGTGGGGCCTCTGGGGGGTGACTGTGTCATGAGGGTGGGGCCCTAGGAAGGAGATTCATGCCTTTCAAAGGGTATTCAAAGGGTATTCTTCCCTCCCTTTCACCATGTGACCAGGAATAGAGCCCTTACCTGACCACACTGGCCCCCTGATTTCAGACTTCCAGCCTCCAGGCTGTGAGAAAGGAGGCCTGCTGTTTGTAAGTCACAGTATGTGGTATTTTGTGAGAGAGCCGAAACGGACTAAGATACGAAATGTCAGAGATCTGACATATTATGAATAATTACACTGCCTTTCCCTATTATAAGATGTTATGTCTTGGAAAGAGTCTTCTCAATTCTTGCTTTCTTTCTCACAAGTCCTCTAGGTATGCAAGAATACTCATCTTGCCCCCCTTTTTACAAGACATTGAAGAAGGCTCTGAATTAATAGAAATCACAAATCTACCTCATTTCTGAACCCATATATTTGACGTTTCCATTTTAATCACACTGCCTCTCTGATTAAGAAGAATTTAAAACTACATAAATTTGTTGAAAATCACTTTTATTGAAATGCATATAAGATTCTTTTGAGGCATAACAGCATAAATAATCTATGTTCAATGATATGTGCATCATGGGTATTAGAGCATGGGAACAATAATAAGACCCAAAAGGAAATAGGACATGAGTTTCCCCACTAAGAGTGAAAGTCATAATCAGTGCTCAGTTGGTAACATCAGAACTTTATAGGTCGATCCGGACTTAGTTTCTAGCTTAATGCTAATTACCAAATCTCCATCTCTAGGCTAAAGAGTTGCCTTAAAGTTCACATCTACATATATAGGAATAAATCAGATTTCTGTCTGTGTGTCTCATTGGCTCCCTCTCCTAACATCTCCAAAACTGAAATCATTTTTATAGCCTATCATTCAGTCTTGATTTACTTTTGCAGTCTCTGTTGAGATGAAGACCATGCCACCAGTGACTCAAGCCAGAGAAACCTTGGGACCATCCTGGACAACTTCCATAGTGCACATTCACAATTACAATTATCCCCATTTTTTTATTTATTTGACAGACAGAGATCACAAGTAGGCAGAGAGGCAGGCAGAGAGAGAGGGGGAAGCAGGCTCCCTGCTGAGCAGAGAGCCCGATGCGGGACTCCCATGACCCTGAGATCATGACCTGAGCCAAAGGCAGTGGCTTAACCCACTGAGCCACCCAGGCACCCTATCCCCCTTTTTAATAGGCTTTATCTCCAAAGTAATTTCTTTTACCTCTCCTCTTTTCCATCTCTGTGGTACTGCCTTAGTCCAGTACCTAGGCACTCGTCACTGGAGTATTAAAAGTATCTTGCTGGGTGCATAGGTGGCTCAGTTGGTTAGGTGACTGCCTTCAGTTCAGGTCATGATCCCGAAATTCTGGGATCGAGCCCCTAATCAGGTTTCCCCAGCTCTGCGAGGAGCCTATTTCTCCCTCTCCCCTTCCCTGACACTTCCCCTGCTTGTTTTAATAAATAAGTTAAATAAATAAATAAATAAATAAATAAAATCCTAAAGATAAAGTTTCTTGTCTCCTTGATTCTGACTTTGAGTGGACAACTTAAAGAAAAAGAAGATCAAGCCCAAGTTACTTGTTTTGCTCAAAGCAAGAACAGGTAACAATAGCAATGATGTTTGGATGTTTGTAATTAACAACCTATCAATTCTAGAACACAGTTTGGACGGCAGGTAATCAAAAGCAGAAGTTGATCCTGTGGGTTACCATACTGCCATTTAGGTTCCATTCACAGCTTTACCAAGTCTCATGTGAATATAGGACATAACTTTAAAAAGAGCAGGAACCTGAGAATTATAACAGACATATGGCAATTTTGGAGATGGCTTGAGGTTCCCAAGCCCTGACAGCACCACTGAGCCTTGATTAAAGCTAAATTATCTCCTAAATGATAAGCACATTTCTCGGTTATTTCAGCCAGCTTAGGATCTCCTCAGTCAGTTATGGGCTACAGTCCCTGCATTTGCATACAAAGTGCCCGAAGAGGGGGTGAGGACAGAGGAGAGCTGTCCAGTTATCAAGACAAGGGGCTACCGTATGTCAGCTGCTTGAACTAATATCAAATGGACACCTGGACCCAATGGATGTTGGTATCAAATGGACACCTGGACCCAATGGATGTTGGTCTTCAACACATTCAACTTACTGGCCCTTCCTTTTTATTTCCCAACAATGGGATTTCATCTTAACTACATTTACATCTTTCCTGGACAACGAGCTGCTTTCCTGTAACACTTTATATGTCAGAGAAACTGAGGTTCTCTGTTTATGGTGCTAATCTACTCCAGCTCCCTGTACCTGCTGCCGATTGCAGAAATCTCCATGTCGGTTTCATGACCGACAGCCTCGACAGTCGGTGTATGAGTGATATGGTGCCTTGACTCTTATTTCTCCAAACCCATCTGAGGCTTCCACCTGCGGGCTTCCCTTTGGGGAAGGGAGAGGGCAGGCAGAGGACAGAAAGGGCATCAGGGGATTTCTCAAGCATCCACCCCAGTCTAGATCAGTGGATGGCAAAATTTTCCTGTCAAAGGCCATCTAGTAGATGTTTTCAGCCCCTGTCACAACCAAAGTAGTTGTGGACAACATATAAAGGATGAAAGTTTTTCACCCTATCTTTTTTACAGAAACAATCTACAGATTGGGTTCATTCCGTTCTTGAGCTGTATTTGGCTACTGTGAGGCTGCTGAAAGGCTCTGACGTTACCCCCTGAGAGAAAAGCAGGTTTTGATGTATTCTCCCAAATATTTATATTTTATAACTGAGTTTAGCTTTCGAAATTTAAGAACAAACAAACAAACAAAAAAAACAAGAACCAACAGACAAGAAATCTAAGCATTTGTGACTTGTGTTTTTCTCTGCACTATTATCACAACCTTCCCGGATGTCCTTACGTCCTTGGCTGACTGAAGATGACAAGCATCATGGGGTCAGAAGCCGTGGGATCATCCAGTAAAGATTCCCGGATATAATTTTCGTTCCCATGCTCTCTTCTCCTCACTATTTCTTCTCTTGAAAATTCCTTCTGTGATGAACTCTGCTTTGCATTTAGGACTGACTGTGTATTTTTGGCTACTCTCCAGGCCCTTAAGGGAAACATTTGGAGTCAATTTCATCCCTTCCATGCAGTGCTGAGTAATGAAGTATTCCCATGTCTAAGCAGGAGCCAACTACATAATTAAATCTCTTCCAGATTTATCAAATATCTTGATTTAGAATAATGGAGACAACTTTGTTTATGTAGTTTTTCTCATTGTTGTTTTACAAACTGCTTCTAAGGATGTATCTCATTAATCCTAAAAATATCCCCACACTAAGTTCAAACTTTTTTTTTGCTAATGTGTTATATTTAGAAATTGAAATGCTTGTCTCATCCTCATTTAGTCAGTCTGTGGAATAAATATCAAGGCCATATTTACTTAGATTATATACTAACACTTTTAGTATATAATTTGGTAACAATTAGAAATGATACACACATAATGTCTCAATTATACTTCTCCAGAAATCAGTGATTCTTCAAATTATGCTGAAATCATGAAATGTTATTAAGTATTCACTTGCTGTATGACAATCTACCAATTGTTCAAGAGATACTGATCACTTTTCTCCCTGTGGTTTTAAACCAAGACAAAGAACAAAGGGAATTTATATAGTTCCCTCTTTGTTTTTCCAAAGTCCTTACTATTTTCTATTGAAAAACTGACAGTATGTGAAATTGTCTGTATCTCTTTGCCACTTTGAGCTCTTAGATAGCAGAACTTTTTTACTTAACACTTGTTCTAAAATCTACAAGAATTCCTACAAGAATTCTACAAGAATTGTAGGAATCTACAATTCCTAGATTGTAGAATTCTAAAATCTACAAATATTCCTACAATATTACTGATAATTGGTATCAGTAATGTTGTTGAAAGTAAAAGATATATGTATATATATAGAAAGAGAGAGAGAGAGAAAGAAACAGAGAGAGAGATAAGTGACATTACATGTCAAGTAAAGTCATAAAAGTAGGATATATCAAGTTAAATTTTTAGAGGTTTTGTTTTTACTAGTAAAGACAAATCCTAGATTTTATTTATTTATTTATTTATTTTGGTTTTTGGGTCTTTTTTTTTTCTTTTTTTTTGCATAAAATATATCAACAGTGATTTCTAACTTCAGCTTATTCAAAGAGGAGTGGGAACTTTCTGGCTTTTACGAAACAATCTGAATATTTTTGTTTCTTTTTTTTTTTCTAAAGATCTTATTTATTTACTTGACAGAGAGAGAGAGCAGAAGCAGGGGGAGCAGCAGAGGGACAGGGAGAAGCAGCCCCCCAACTGAGCAAGGAGCCTGATATGGGGCTGGAATCCAGACCCTGGGATCGTGACCTCAGCAGAAGGAAGACTCTTAACTAATGAGCCACCCAGGCACCCCAGAATACTTTTGTTTCTTTACACTATATTTAACAACAAAATTATCAGTATTTCATTAATACTTCCTAGACCAACTTAATTTTGATAGAACAAATTTTTGGCACTTGCATTGCATCACCACGTTAAAAAAATAAAATTGAAATAATAAGTGCAGTTGGCATAAACCAGTAGGGGAACAAATACAATGGCCATTAGTAAGTGGCTAATTTATTTTTTTAGGAACAGAGGCGTACAATGTTCTAGAGTTAATTCTGTGAATCTTGAGAGTTCCACCTTTGGAATGGAAGGCCTCAACCTACCCAAAATGTCAGTTAAAAGAAGACTGCCTCAGTGAGGTTCGACTGATTAGAAGCTATGCCCTTGATGATGATCTTGTGTTCAAAACAAATGATGAATAAGTTTTGCTATAATGGATAAGAACTAGTATGATGAAAGTATGTTTGGGGTTGGAAATTTTCAAAATGCTCAAGATCTGAAATTTTAAAACTTTCTCACTCAAAGTCTTGGAAGTGAACATGATTGCATATTCAATCATATACCTATTCTGATAAGTAATTCAATTGCAATTTTCACTTGATTTGTTAATTCTCAATCTATAGATTTTAGGAAATGCAAAAGCAAAATACACACTGGATTCTGAGACATTTTACGTAAAATGGAATGTGTGCTTAGCATGATGTTATAATACCCCAGCCTTTGGATCTTGGGTCAGAAAGTCTATCTTTTCTCATACCTGTCTCTGAAATGGAAGAATGCTGCTTTTCCAGTTGCAAACACAATCAGAGGAGAATTGTTTTGCATTCTAATAATTATAAGAACGTGGTTTGTCAGCTTGAAGAAGTTGCTTTGAACTTCCTCTGAATAAAATATCTACTACTGACATGTTAAATTAATTTTGTTGTTGTTTTACTATCTCCAGTGCTGTGTTCCCTTTGAGATCTCAGTAATCATTCCTAGATTATTGGAATTAGTTTCTCAGGCATCTCTGTTTGAAGACTATGATCGTTGCCCATAGGAAAAGACAATATTGGAGAGCAGAAGAATAGTTTACACTATTATTTTAAATCATTTCTCAAATGCTTTTTTTCTCCTCTCAAGTATTTGTCCAAAAGGAAAAGAGGTGCCACATTGCTGAATCCCTTCTTCTTTCTAGATTTTAATTTAGTTTGATTTACTTGGCAGATTAATTTTATAAGGCTGGCTTCAAACAAAATAAATGTAATCAAGTTTGATTAAAATCTGTATTGTGATCATGCTGTAGTAGCCAAACCAATACACATTATGAAAGGTTGACAAGAGGGCTCCTATTCTGTTGTACAGGTTTTCAATTCCTTCCAGTATCACTTCACTGTCAATCAACATTGGGGAGTTGTAGTGATGGTCTGTAGCTGCTCATTAATTGTTTTGTCATCGATTCATCTAAATGCTTCAGTTTCCTTACTTGGCATACCTTGTTTTGTCCATGTGTTAGAGAAATTTCAGAAGCTACAAACTGTATTGGTCTGGGTTTGATAGTTTAGGAAATATTATTTTCTATCTCTACTTTAACAAATAAAACACTACCTACATGTATATGCACATACATATATATGTTTTTGTAAACATTTAAGTTATATTCTGTATATGGTATTAGAAGTATAATATAACTATATTACAAATTTGTGAAACAAGCTCCCTAAAGATGGGGGAGAGAAAGATGCTTACCTAATTAACTTTGGAAATGAGAAGTTTTTAAGACCAAAGGCATATAAGTACTATATTCTGGTTGAAAACATTATCTCCTAAGAGGGTGTGGGTCTGCAATTCTAACACCGCAGCACATGTATAGTACAATTAAGCAATTAATTAAAGGACGGGATGGTGGGAGCTGGATTTCTTGTGGTTGTAGTGGGGGTTTAATGAGTTAGTGTGGTGAGGCTAGCATGATATGTTGGTAATGCACTGTACTTGGAGACATCATTATAAACTCAAAGTTGGCATAAAACAGATATAAGTGGTTACATATAAAATATTTATACATATGTGTGTCTACCTAGGTTAGTAAATTCAGATATATCTTCTTGTTCTGTCAACTGAGAGGGCGTAGAAGCAAGAAATTTGTAGTAGCAACAAGCACACCTAGTGCCCAGATCTTAGTTTCAAACAATTTTTCAACAAAAAGAACCAGGTCTCCTGGGAGAAATGGCTGATTCTAGGACTGGGACAAAAAATATAAACAGATGAGCCTGGCCCATCTCAGTGTAGTGCCAGAAAGAAAGTATTAAAAAAATCCTGTGTCGACAGGAATATTTCAAAGATGCCTGGGAGCCAGCCAAAAGAACTTCCAATGACCAAAACTGGAATAATTTGAGCAACATAATAAATAAATGCTAGATTGCTATCTGTACCCAGGGTACAAAATAAAGAGCCATGAGTCCATACTGGCCATAAATAAGTGTTTGGATGAATTACTGAATAAAGGAGAAGAATTAAATCTCCCTTGTTGAAGAATTCCAGGTAATTTATGTAGATATTCCATTCTCAAGGAATTAGGAACATGTAAGGATAACTTCACAGTGGAACAATCAGCCAGGTGATCAGTCAACATCAATGGTCATAAGTCATGGTGACCATATGTACCCTTGATGGGATGAATAGGAAACTGCTCTGTGGTCTTCCCTCCAAAAGTCCATAATGCTTCTAATCATAAGGAAAAACATCAAATAAATATATAAATAAAGTCTTCCCATGAAGACGCAAGAGTACTTCAGTTTGGGGACTTCAAAATGTAATAGCATAATGTAAAGCATTATAAGTCAATAACATGAAGAATTATACTTAGATACCTACAGAATAGAAGAATCTCAAATACTGGCCTTTAATATTTAAACTATAGCTTAGAGTAGCTCTCTCTGATGCAAATACAATATGAGAGGCGCCTGGGTGGCTCAGTGGGTTAAAACCTCTGCCTTCAGCTCAGGTCATGTTCCCAGGGTCCTGGGATAGAGCCCCGAATCGAATCGGGCTTTCTGCTCAGCAGGGAGCTTGATTCCTCCTCTCTCTCTGCCTGCCTCTCTGCCTACTTGTGATCTCCATCTGTCAAATAAATAAATAAAAGCTTTAAAAAAAAAGAAGAAGAAAAGAAAATACAATATGAGTTACGCACATAATTTGAAACTTTCTAATTTCCCCTTTAAGCAGTAGGAAGAAACAGGTGAACTTAATTTTAAGAATGTCTTTAAATCTAAAATATTACTATTTAAAAACTTTGCATAATATATGAACGATGAGATATTTAACTTTTTTAATGGTAAGTTTGCAAAGTCTGGTATGCATTTTACACTTACTGCATTCATGTTAAATATTCACCAGAAAGACTTAATAGGTATTTGGATTTCCTGAGGCTAATGGTCAATTTGTTGATTTATACACTCAATTTGTTCCAAATATACTTAAAAGTTTTCCCAATACTGCAATAAGTGTCAGTAATTTTTTTTAAGTTTAAGTTTAAATAAAGTCAAAATATAAGTTCTTCAGTTGTCTTACCTGCATTTCAATTGGTCAGTAGCCATTAGGATTAGAGAGTACACAAGGTTCATAATTAATGGCTATCATAAATTTTATAATGTATTCTAAGCTAAACATGAAAATAATGACATTTGAAAAACATTTTTACTTTACAATAGTATAATAGGTTATTAAGAAATGATGAGTCACAGATTTTATTTCTTAATCTAAAGTTGATGTCTTTGATTCTGAGCATTTAAATATTATAGGATACCAGTATGTAGCTCCCTTTAGAAGCTATTTCATAATGAACGATTTTCAAAAATCTTAAATTCTCAATATGAATTTCTTAAGAGAGTTCAGTATGTTTTCCCATTATGCTCAAATGTCAAAAGAATAAATTACATGTACATTGCTACTATTGAATAAAAGCAGTTTAAGTGATATTTAATTCAATAAAAATTCTACTAAGCAAAGACTCTTTCTTTACTGAGTTTATGGAACAGAACAAAAAAAGCTAGAGATTTCTGTGAACATTTCAATTTTGAGACAGATGGGCATTATATTGGCATTCAAACAGAAGTCTTGTCTAATTAATTAATTTAAAATAATTTTGACTCATGAATTTCTTCTATTCTTAGTCTCATGTAAAATTTGAATACTACATTTCAAGAATACATTTGGAAAATCTTGTGAAGAGTAGAAGAGAATTCCGCAATATTGCATCGTATTTCTGGAAATGTTACATGTTGGATTAAAACAAAACAAAATCTTCTGCTTTAAAATTCTAAGAAATGTTTGATGAATATTTTATTTTTTAATTATGTAAATATACAACTAAACTCTTAAGGGGGAAAAAAAAGAGCTAGCTGGGGACCAAAAATAACGAGGAAGCTAAAAACTAGTGGGATAATGTTCTTTAAAACTTTGGCTGCTATGGAGGCTTTTCCCAGTCATGTTAATTATGATGATTTACAAGTTGTCCACAAATTCTTTGACACTTTTATTCAAGAAGTGGAGCATCATTCCTTCCCCAGGACTAGACTTGGTGATCTTCTTCTGGTCAATAGAATAAGGTGGAAGAGAGCCCAAGTCATAAAATGCATTGCCTCTTTCCTTAATCTCTATCTGGGCTTGCTCATCCTGGAAGGAGCCACCATGTTGTGAGGCCACTCAAGCAACCCTGTGGGGAGGTCTGTGCAGTGAGGAAAGAGTTCTCCAGATTCTCCAACTGCAGTCAAACCTTCATATACCTTTAGCCCCTTTAGCGAAGGGGACTGTGAACCAGACATACCAGGCTAGCTGCTCCCAGATTCCCCTCAGAAATGGTGTGAGACAGTGTTGATTGCTTTAAGCCACTAAATTTTGGAGTAATTTGTTATACAGAGATAAATAACTAAAACAACTAATGGTCTTGATTTTGTGGATTAAAGGGACATGAGCCTAGGTTTTGAGGCCATGTGTTGGTATTTGGAGCTGATCTGCTTAATAAAGAACTCTGCCTTCGGTGAAAGGATTAACTGTAAACACGCCTGACAGAGTACATGTATTTCCACTCAGCTTTGAGTCAAGAAAGAAATATCATCCCTGTAATGTTGTCATCTCGGTCTTTCCCTCATGCCAGTTTCGGGTTCAGGTATACACTCCCATCTTTTTCCAGGAAACTATAGAGTTATCTTCAAGAAACAGTATTCAGTGCAAACTATAGTCCTCGTTCTCCTAAGACCCTTCCATGATACCTTTCCTTTGCATTTGAAACAAAACCGAAACATGGAGCTATGGGCATATCCGTGCTGGTTTCGGTCTTCCTCCACACCTGCTCCTATGACTCTGTCCCTCACAGGGAGTTATGCCCACCACATCCTTCTTCCCGTTCTCACAGACCGACTCAGCCCATGATCTTGTCTCTGTGTGGAAACCTCTTTCTCCCACTCTCCCTTACCCCATCTTCATCTGTCAGCTCAGAGGTCAGCACAAGATCCAGGACTTTGCTCAGCATCCTAACTACCTCATGGATTTGTTTAACTTTTCCTTATTACCCTCACAATCTGAAACTAACTGGATTATCTACTTATTTACAGTAAAATGCATATTCTTTAAGGACAGAAACTCTGTCTCATTTACCACTGGATCTCCAGTCCTCAGGACGTTCCTATCATATATTAGATACACAAATACACAAAACTTTGTCAAAAGAATTGATGTATCCAGGGGCACCTGGGTAGCTTAGTTGGTGAAGCATCCAACTCCTGGTTTCTGCTCAAATCATTATCTCAGAGCTGTGAGATGGAATCCTGCTTTGGGCTCCCAGCATGGAGCCTGATTAAAATCTCTCTCTCCCTCTGCCCTTCTACACCCAACCCCCTCCCTCACCCACATTCTCTCTCTCAAAAAAAGAAAAAAAAAAGAATTAATGTATATGCTTATAAATAGATATATTAGTTCTAATGCATATATAATAAAAGCTTAAAAGTAAAATTTATTTAAATAAATGTAGTCCATGAACCATATTATGGGTAATATTCTATTCCTATACTATTGATATTAATTTTAAAAAATAACACAAATATGGTGATTGCAAAGATTAGAATCGATCAGAAAAATGGAAAACAAATATGTGAATAACATGAGAAAAAAACTATCAAATAAATATTCATATGCTGTTTTGCCAACTTATTCCCATGATAAGGTTAAAATAATATAGCTATTTAAGTAATACCTAAATATGTTTTATCAAGGCAGGAAGGCCTATAGAAAACACCACCCAGTAGATTTTAGTCTGCTGATGCACTGCCTGTGGATTCCATAACACAGCAACCGTGCCTTAGGATCTCACTTTCCTTCCAAATTCATACTCCTGGTTATGCCAAGCGCTTTCCTATTGCCTATATAGACTTGGCTGTGACAGCTCCCCTTTTCTCAAGTAGGTCTGTAATACATTTATTGGCTGCACCATGAAAGTTACTTTACTTCCAGAGTATTTTTCTTATGAAAGTGCACATTTGTCTATAGTCCCCCCTGGGTCCCATGATTTCTGAATATGATCCTGACAGACAATTATACTGTATTTATATTTGAAAGTGAATTAGCAGGTAGAATAATTATAATGTTAGCATAATTGCAACTTATGTCTGTTTAATAAAATTCTACTTTGAAAATAGCTGTTTGAGCTTCACCTCAAAGTGTCTATCCTGGCTAGGAGTCATTAGCAAATCACAGCATACATTACTTCATTAATTTGATGTCACTCCTCGAAGCCTTTCCAAACCCGCCAGTTTTTTCATGCTATCATACTTTGCTCCAGGACTTGTCACTGGCCTGTCACCTGACTCCCAGAACAGTGCAGAATACTCTTCCAGGAGAAGAAGTCCCATTGCACCCAACGTGGGGCTCTCCATGTTGCATATTTCTGCGACATCATTTTAGCAGCTTGTACTTCCTGCATAAGAAAGAAATGAAGATGGCATCCACGCAGCACTAGAGCAGGATGTTTCTAGAACCACAAGATGATGCCACTGTGCACCATAACATAATACTTACATTGCATATAGAGTTCCCAAAATTAAAACAAACAAACAAACGAAAAGCCTTTGGTAAATCAGCTCTACTTGTCATCAGAGAGTGAGATAATGTACGATTAGTAGAAAAGAACCAAGGAGCTGACATGTGAACCTGAAGAGAAAATGTCAACCACCCAAACTGGAAGCAAATGGAAGAACATCACTTTTCAAATAGCTCTGTCATATTTCATGGAGGAAAAACAAAACAAAACTGTATTTAAAACTTAATTTTTTCCTCTTCATTCCTAAAATACACTGGAAATGTAATTATTAGTATAACTGACCAGCTTATTTTCTTTCCTTCTAATACCTCCAGCAATATTATTGGGAAGAAAACACTGGATTCAACATGGCTTCATGGGAGAAAATGTTTTAAATTACCATCTGAAGAATTCCAAAGTCATGTAGACAGTACAAATAGTTTTTAAACTTTCAATAGAAACTTATCATTTCTTTTTTTTTTAAAGATTTGTTTGTTTATTTTAAAGGGAGAGAGAATGGAGGGGTGCAGGAGTGCGGTGCAGGTAGAGGGAAAGGAAGATAGATAACTTCAAGAGGACTCACACTGAGCACAAGCACCACCACCCCCCCTCGCCCCCCACCACAGGGGGCTGGATCTCACAACCCTGACTGAGGACAGGACCTGAGTCAAAATCGAGAATTGGTCTGAGCCACCCAGACACCCTGAACATTATCATTTCTTTAAAAAAAAGTCCTTTAAATATTGAAGCTTAAGGTGTAATAGATGATAAAAGTAAACTAAATTAAGAGGAATGCATTTGTTTGGGGCTCTGCTTTTTATTTCTAGCGCTTAAAAAAAAAGAAAAGCCTAGACCATAAGTAAGCATAACCAACCCCCAGTTTCCATTTCTGAACATACATATGTCTGATATTTGAAAAATTCCTTTCAAATAAGATATGGCAGAGTGTCATGAAACCTTCACTTCCACTGTTTGAATTTTCAAGCTCTTCTAAGTAGGTCTCCCTCTAAAAGTATATGCTCTGCCACTAGATGGAGATAAAAAATTGTAACAGCTTTATTGTCCCTGTTAAGACAAAAACCCTAAATAAAATTTTACAGCCAACAGAAAAACAAATGCACTTAATTTACATTAACCTTTGCAAGTATTAACTAAAAATTATGGTGCAAAAATGTATATTTATTATGAGTCTACTCAGAACTTAGAATTCATTTTCTTACAGAAATAGTGTTGTAGAAAATAACTTAGAATACTTGCTGATGAATACTTTTTTTTAAGGATTTTTACTTATTTATTTGTTTTTGAGAAAGACAGAAAACGCGAGTGGGGGTGGGGGGAGGGGGGGAGGGGTTGAGGGAGACCCAGACTCCCCGTTGAGTAGGGAGCCTGATGTGGGACTTGATCCCAAGATCCTGAGATCATGACCTGAGGCAAAGGCAGACAGTTAACTGGCTGAGCCACCCAGGCATCCGTCAATGAAAATATTTTAATAATATAGATGAAGTACCACACCAACATATTGATTCTTACATTTATAGAATACTAAGAAAGCCATTCTTCAAATTCCAGACAGGCTGTCTGCATCACTTCTCTAAGCACAGATGTGCTCTAAAACTATTCTGTAACATCCTCAACTTTTCATGCCCAGCCGTGGAGACTAGGAAACGATATCAGGCAAGGAAAAAGAGTGGTAGAAAAAGATCTAAAGACATAAGTATTCAAATCACTTGTCACACTGAAAAAATGTTTTTTCAGACAAAACTTTAACATCCTTAACTTGTAAATAGTTCCCACATATAACTCTGGGGCAGAAAAAAGCCAACTAAAGGAAAACTAGATAAAGTGAATGAAATTCAGGCAATTCACTAAATGCATGGTTGGCTAAGAAACACATAAATTGATGTTAGAACTCACTAGTAACCAGGAAAGAGAAAAATTAAAATTTGCCGTATTTTACCCATCCCACTGATGCTATACAATGTGAACAAAAATGTGGGGAAAGGCGACATTCAAAAATTATTTTGGGAATGAACATTGCCAAAGCCTTTTGGAAGAACCATTTGGTTGTACTTATAAAAATTTGCTCAACAATTACACATCTGTGTGGGGAATAGAAATATTAATTTATGTATATGCAGAGATAATCACAGGGATATTTGCACATTTTTCTACTGGTGCAACATCAATAGCAAAAATATCCATCAGTAGAGGAATCGTTTTATAAACCCAAGCTAAGACACTTTGCTGAAAACACATTTCGCTGAGATTGAATAGACTGGAGTTCATACACCAGAACCCCCCCAAAAATCCCCAAAATGTATTAAGTGAAGAATGAAGGGTTTCAGAGACAGGTTGAAGGTGTGACCTTATTTATGCAAATAAAAAAATCAACCTATAAAAGCCATATTTTTTTTTAAAGATTTTATTTATTTATTTGACAGACAGAGATCATGAGTAGGCAGAGAGGCAGGGAGGGAGAGAGGAGGAAGCAGGCTCCCCGCCGAGCAGAGAGCCCAATGCGGGGCTCGATCCCAGGACCCTGAGATCATGACCTGAGCCAAAGGCAGAGGCTTAACCCACTGAGCCACCCAGGCGCCCCTATAAGTCATATTTTTGAACTTATCATCTCTAAGTGTAAATGGACAGTAAAGGAACTGGGGGGAACTCACTGTTCTCAAAAAAAGGAAGAGTAGAAGAGAGCAGAGGGACTGAAGTAGGATTTTCTTTCCTTAAAGATGTTTAGATAGTGGAAATATTTCTTTTCTCCTTATTTTTTGATGCTTACTTTAAATTTTTTAAAAAGATTTTATTTATTTATTTGAGAGAGAGAAAGAGTGAGGTGGGGGGAAGGGGCAGAGGGAGAGAGACCAGCAGTCTTCCCTGCGGACTGGAGGGTCCCATACAGGACTCGATCTCAGGACCCTTATATCATGGCTGGGGCTGAAGTCAGATGCTTAACCAGCTAAGCCACTCATGTGCCTCTGGTTATTTTTTTTAATAGCAAAAAATTAACTCTATCTTGTTACGGGGTATTTCTAACACATTCACATGCAACAACAAGGTAATTTCGGAAAAACTGAAAACTATTATCCTTTTTTTCCACAGCTTTGCAATTTAACAACCTGTGTCTTATAGAACATTAATAAAATTTCTTAAAGATTGTGTAATAAAAAAGCTGGTCAGTCAGGTTGACCAACTCGCCACTTTGATGTTCTATAAACTCCTTTCAACAGAGTCTTTTTGTTATAAGGATATTTTTTTCTGACATTTAAATGAACAAATATTAATTGCCTGAATTAGTAGTAATTTTTAATTCACAAGTACATTTTTATTTAAAAATTTGTTTTTATAAACTATTGGTTAGAAACAAAAGATTTCTGTGCCATGAGTGAAATTTCTAAAGGTCAATGATGCAAGAATTTAATAATAAGTCCAACAATCATAACAGACATCACGTCCTTCAGCTTTCAGTCCTTGTTTGTTCCCCTTCCGTGACTCCCTTCCCCCACATGCATAGCTCACCAATGGCGTGAGTTTCATTTTGCTTGTTTGCTTATTATTTCTATTATTTTAAAAGTATTTTGTCTTCCTCATCTCATTGTTTTATTCTGTTAAATAATTTGAATGCTACCAGAAGTATTCTTCAGTGGCTTCATTCATTGACTCAAAATTGTACTGAGAAATTATTCACACATATGCATCATGGCTTGTATCATTCATTTTCACCACCGTATTGCAGTTTTGGGAAACTGAAATGAATTGTGTTTATTCTGTCGTTCCCTGTTTTCACTGCTCCCTGTTTCTGACGTTGTCAGTCTCCAGCTGTGCGGTGAGGAGTATCCTGCAGCTGGTCTCTGGGGAGCCTGGGGGCAACCGTGTCACTGAGCAAGTCAGCTTGACTAGATAATGACAAATTGGTCTTCCATTGTTTCTGTAACTTAGATTCGCAGCAGCAATACGTAAAGAATTTTTTTTTTTAAGATATTATTTATTTTTTTGACACAGAGAGAGAGATCATAAGTAGGCAGAGAGGCAGGCAGAGAGAGGGGGAAGCAGGCTCCTTGCTGAGCAGAGAGCCTGATGTGGGGCTGGATCCGAGTACGCTGAGATCATGACCTGAGCTGAAGGCAGAGGCTTAACCCACTGAGCCACCCAGGCACCCCATACGTAAAGAATTCTTATTGTTCCACGTTCTTTCATACACTTGATAGTTCAGGGATTTTAGTATTTACCATTCTGGTTAAGTGTGAGATGTCTCATGTGGTTTTCATTTGTATTTCCCTGATGACCAATGAGGTGACAGCTCTTTTCAGAAGTTTATGGACCAGTCTTATTTCCTTTCTTATAAAACTAAAGTGTTTGACCCATTCTCCCTTTAGATTGTGTGATTTTTTTTATAGATTCACTGACATTATTTATGTATTAGGAATACTAAATTTTTGTCAGTTACATAGGTTGGAAATAGCTTTAATTAGTGCGTAGCTTTCATTTCTATTTGATTTAGGGTCTAGTTTAATGATCAGGGTTTCTTAACATTAATATTCTCAAATTTCTCATTCTCTTCCATTGTAGTTTATACTTGCTGAACCTTGGTTTAGAAATGTTTCCCTGGGGTGCCTGGGTAGCTCAGTGGGTAAGCCTCTGCTTTCGGTTCAGGTCATGATCCTAGGGTCCTGGGATCAAGCCCCGCGCTGGGCTCTCTGCTCAGTGGGAGCCTGCTTCCCCCCCTCTCTCTGCCTGCCTCTCTGCCTGCTTATGTTCTCTCTTTCTCTGTCAAATAAATAAATAAAATCTTTTAAAAGAAGAAAAAATATTTTCCTGTCCACACTAATAAATATTTTTCCATACTATCTTCTAAATATTTTATATTTTTGACATTTACAACCAGAGTTTCATCTGTGGTTTAGCATAGAGGTTCAGTTATTTTTCCTTATGGATATTCTGTTAATATAAACTATTTTATTTAAAATCTATGCTTTCCTATCTTGATATGCACTGTCTTATTATTAGATGGCATTTTCAATATGAGTGATACTTCTCGTGAGTTCATTTTTCCTTTAATTACTAAATTTATTCTATATTGTTGGGGCCAATTCCATGTTAAAACCTATTAAACCCCTAGGGCCTGCCTGGGCCTACTTAGCCATAGTGACTCCATGTTGCCTCGGTAGCCATTTTATTTAATAAATGCCTCAGCAGTTACTGATACCGGTTCCGGGTAACCGTTCCTAAAACACATACCTAAAACAAGGCCATTTTCTTGTTTAATAAACGCCTCAGCAGTTACTAGTATCGGTTCTAGGTAACCGTTATTAAAACACACAGGTAGGAGACACCCAATCAGCCAAAGCCACATATGTAGAGGTCTGCGGTTGAGCCCTATAAAACTAACCTGTAAGACCAAGGGGGGTCGCTCTCTTCGGAGGCGGCCCTGGACGGTCAGTCTGACTTCCAATGCTTGGCATAGAATAAGGCTTTGCATAACTTTCACTTTGTCTCAGTCTCGTTCCTTTGATAACAGACCCAACAATATCTACTAAATATAAATAATTATAAATAATAAATAAATAAAATTACTCATTTTATGTAGTTGTATTCATTTCCCAGGGATGCCATAAAAAAAAATTTATTTTCTCACACTTCTGAAGGCTGGAAGTCTGAGATCAGGGTGTGGGCAGGGTTGACTCCTTTCAAGGCCCCATTTCCAAATACAGGATTATATATGGATACTATTATTATTATTGGATTATATGTTAATACTATTGGATTTTATATTGGATTATATATTAATACTACTGTTGGATTATATATCATATATATTAGATCATATATTAATACTATGATTATTATTATATTGTACCCATATGATCTCATTTTCCCTGAATTACTTCTTTCATGGCCCTGTTTCCAAATACAGTCACATTCTGAGGTATTGGATATTAGAACTTCAACATGTGAATTTGGGTACACAATTCATCCTGTAACAACAATCTGAAAAAGACAATTTTTTTTTCTTTTCAGTTATATGTATTTTATTTCCTTTTCTCAGTACTAGTGCATCCTATGTCACCAAATTCTGACTTATCCCTTGTCTGTCTTGAACGTCCTATAAACGGATACTTAGAGTATGTATGTATATAACCAGTCATACCTGGCTTGTTGCTGCTTTTGTTCATCACAATATAGCTGAGAGTTTCCCATGCTCTCCTGGGTGTCAATGATATGTTATTTTTATTGCTCTCTAGTATTCCATCCCTGATTGTGCCATTAAACATTTATTTATCAGTTCTGCTGATGAACATTGGGTTATTTCTAGTCTGAGGCTACTATGGGTAATGCTGCTATGCACATTTTCATATTGGTCTTTGTTATGGGCTGAATTTTGTCCCCCCTCCCAAATTTGTATGTTGAATCCCCAACTCCCCATGTGACTGTATTTGGAGATGGAGCCTCTAAGAAGGTAATAATGGTTAAATGAGTTCATAAAGTCAAGGGTCCCAGTATGATAGCATTAGTATACTTGTAAGAATACCAGAGTGCTTATACTCTTTCCCTCCTTCTGCTGATCTGATTTGGGATTAATAAAAATAAAAATAAATGTCTTTATACCTTTTTCTTCATTGTTTCGCTGTTTTCTCAATAAATTGTCCTCTTTCTAGCTTATTGAGATAGAAATTTAAACATTTTAGGGGCGCCTGGGTGGCTCAGTCATTGGACATCTGCTTTTGGCTCATGTCATGATCCCCAGATCCTGGGATCAAGCCCTGCATTGGGTTCTCTGCTTAGAGGGAGCCTGATACTCCTTTTCCCATTCCCCATGCTTGTGTTCACTTTCTCTCTCTGTCAAATAAATAAATACAATTTTTAAAAATTAACATTTTATTTTATTTTCCTTAACATTTATACATTTAAAGCTACAAATTTTCCTCTATATATCTGTTTATCTACATCCCAGAATTTTGATATGTTGTATCTTCGTTATAATTTGTTCTAACTTATTTTATTATCTTCATTATGATTTCATCTTTGACTCATGAATTATTTAGAAGTATATAATCCAATATCCAAACATTGGTGATTTTTTAAAGTTTTATTTTTATAGCTTAACTACTGATTTAATGGTGGTGTTATAATAAGATCATAATTAGTTGATGAATAATTGATAGAGAAGAAATATTGAAATGCAAGATTTGACATATCAAAAAATACTAAGTATTTTAACTTTTTAAAATGGTTTTTCTCTTCCCTTAAAAAATTGTGCAAAATTTAAATATGTCAGTAAGAAAAACTGAAGAAACTTCTTGGGGGTTAAGTTGTTTTCTCCATTTGGAATCACAAAGTCAACTACTATGGTTGAATTAATGTGTGAATGATTTGACTAATTAAAATATTAAACATAAATTACTTGATTTAATCTCTCACAGCATGGCATGGGACAGATAAAGACTTGGCTTGAAATATTATTAACAAAGAGTCAAGTTTCTAATTTATGGTTATTAGTGGTAATGTATCATTCAGTATCCAACAGAATTGCTATAATCCATTATCAACTCTTCCTTAAAAGTAATTTTTATTATTCATTAATATAAGTATCAGAAGATATCAATATCTCTCCGTCATCAATCAGTCCTAAGAATACAGCTTCTGTGTGAGCTAAAACAGTGTTAAGGCATGATGAGATCCAGTGCTGGATTATACATATCAGGAAAACCACATGAGTTTAAATCTATCCTTATAGTTTGTCCCAGAAGTACAGTATACACTCATTGGACTGCTTAAGTCCCATATAGTAAACGTGTCCATACAGTATTCAATGTGCAAAAAAATGGATATTTTGTGAATCCTTAGAGGACTACTACAATTAAAATCTTTACATTTATGATGCTACAATATATCATCAGTTTTTTTTTAAGATTTTATTTATTTATTTGACAGAGAGTGCGCGAGCACAAGTAGTGGGAGCAACAGGTAGTGGGAGAAGGAGAAGCAGGCTCCCACCCAGCAGGGAGCCTGATGCGGGGCTCAATCCCAGGACCCCGGGATCATGACCTGAGCTGAGGGCAGATGCTTAACTACTGAGCCATCCAAGTGCCCTGGTCATCCGATTTATAAAGATTCCAATTTAAGTTTTGTCCTTTTGTGGTTTCTTGTCTTGTGGATAATTGTCTCAGTCCCTCCAATTCTCGACTTCAGGTTTCTCCATGGCCCCTAATCCACTCGTCGGTTTCCTGCTGAAGCTGGACAGTCTTCTTGCCTGTCCTCCTGACGGCATACTTTACCTCCTTGCCAATAACAAGAAACTCTTAGAACTATTCACACAACCTTCCTTGGTTTTGCCATAACGCCTTGGCTGTTTTGGTCTTGGAGACCATTATTCTCTATGAGCAGAAGCTTAGGATCAACAGTGCAGGCCAACTCACATCCACTACAAAAATCATCCTCTCCTTCCTTTGCAAAGAGATTGAACTATACATCTATACCAACTTTTATGGCTCCACACAAAAACTGGCTTCCAAATCACGCAGCTCTAAAAGCCAATGGGGCTGAGCATTTTTTAGTCCCCCAGCACCAAAGAAAACAAAGAAGCAGGTTTTGAGCAGAACATGACAGGCACTTTCTGCTGCTTTCTTTTTCCAATGCAGGCAACCCTTTGTCTAGTCTTATGTCTATATTTTGTTTGTCTGTACATGTATGCCCTTTGCTGATATAATCTTGCATTTTAAAAAGTACTAAGAAATGTCTAAATGTGAGCCTATTTTATAAAATGTTATTCAGATATTTGGTGAACCATTTGCATCTCAAGAGTTATTTTTCAGATTATCTATTTTCATTTCCTTGATTTTTGTTTCCATATTTTCTTTATGGAAATTCTATTATATACAAATTGAGCCTTGAAGATCTATAACTTATATCTCTTATACTGTAGTGCCCCCTCAACTGTGGTTTGCTACTTTACTGAATGCATTTACTAGTTCTAACAGTTTTTTTTGTGGAATCTTCAAAGTTTTTTTGTTTTTGTTTTTGTTTTTTTTTTAAACTTGTAAGATCATATTATCTATGAAAAGATAATTGTACTTTTCCCTTTCCAATTTGGGTATCTTTTATTGCCTTTTCTTGCCTAATGGCTCTGATGAGGACTTCCAGTACTATGTTCAATAAGAGTCCTAAAGCGGTCACCTTTGCCTTATTCCTGACCTCAGAAGCATGCTTCCAATTTTACCACTGATTATGAAGCTAGCTACAGGTTTTTTATATACGGTTTTTATTATGTTGACTTTCATTTCATTTCTAGCTTTTTGAGTGTTTTTATCATGAAAGAGTATTAATTTTGTCAGATACTTCTGCGTCATTGAGATGATTGTGTGGTTTTGTTCTTCATTCTATTATAATGTGGTTTATTACATTGTTTACTTTTCTTATGTTGAAACACCCTTCATTCTAGGAGTAATCCCCATTGGTCACATTGTATAATCCTTATGATATGTTGCTAAATTCTATTTGGTGGTATTTTGTTGAGGATTTTTGCACCAGTGTTATAAGAGATATTGGTCTGTAGTTTTCTTTTCTTAGAATGTCTTTGTCTAAGAGGTTGCTGCCTGCGTTCTCCTCAAGGATTTTGATGGATTCCTTTCTCACATTGAGGTCCCTCATCCATTTTGAATCCATTTTCGTGTGTGGTGTAAGGAAATGGTCCAATTTCATTTTTCTGCAAGTGGCTGTCCAATTTTCCCAACACCATTTATTGAAGAGGCTGTCTTTTTTCTATTGGACATTCTTTCCAGCTTTATCGAAGATTAGTTGACCATAGAGTTGAGGGTCTATTTCTGGGCTCTGTATTCTGTTCCATTGATCTATGTGTCTGTTTTTGTGCCAGTACCATACTGTCTTGATGATGACAGCTTTGTAATAGATCTTGAAGTCCGGAATCGTGATGCCACCAACTTTGGCTTTCTTTTTCAATATTCCTTTGGCTATTCGAGGTCTTTTCTGGTTCCATATAAATTTTAGGATTATTTGTTCCATTTCTTTGAAA
>PISX010016157.1:0-47199 GCA_004024625.1 Mellivora capensis
TTTTTTTTTTTTTTAATTTATTTGTCAGAGAGAGGGAGAGAGAGAGAGCGAGCACAGGCAGACAGAGTGGTAGGCAGAGGCAGAGGGAGAAGCAGGCTCCCCGCCAAGCAAGGAGCCCAATGTGGGACTCGATCCCAGGACGCTGGGATCATGACCCGAGCCGAAGGCAGCCGCCTAACCAACTGAGACACCCAGGCGTCCCGAGAAAGAGAATCTTAAGCAGATTCCACACCCAGCATGGAGCCCAACACAGGGCTCTGTCTCACTTCTCCTAGATCATGACCCAAGCCGAAATCAAGAGTTGGATGCTTAACCGGTTGAGCCACCCAGATACCCTATCATATATGTTTATAAAAACATGAAATAATGATACGCAAACATGCCTGGGAACTGTCCATAAAGAACTCCATAAAGAAAACATAAAAAAGTAAAAAGTTGTGCTGAAAACTGGGAGAAAATACTTGTAATACACATAACATAAAATATCACTATCCAAAATACTTTTAAAAGTCCTACAATCAGGGGTGCCTGGGTGGCTCAGTGGGTTGAGGCCTCTGCCTTCAGCTCAAGTGATGGTCTCTAGTTCCTGGGATCAAGCCCCACATCAGGCTCTCTGCTCAGCGGGGAGCCTGCTTCCTCTCTCTCTCTCTGCCTGTGTCTCTGCCTACTTGTGATCTCTGTCCATCAAATAAATAAATAAAATCTTTAAAAAAAAAAAGTCCTACAATCAATCAAAAAAGACCCACCAATACTTCTCCTGAGTATACACCCTAAAGAAAGTTGTATCCAGGTGCTAGAGTATATGTGTACAAGAATGTTCATTGTTAACATTTCTGGTAAGCAGAAAGCCCCAGTATGCTGGAGGGTGGATGAGTAAATTATGACATATTCATCTAATCAGGTATTTATCAATGAAAATGAATGTGCTGATGTTAAAATAGCATATACAGATGAATGATGAAATCATACTGTAGTTAGGTAAAAAAAGCAAGTTTCAGAATTATGACTACCTGCAGCATTTTTATGAAGCTAAAACATAGCAAAACAAAATAACACATTAGGGATACCTATGTATGTGACCAGGCATCTTGAAATAGGTCATATGGGGATGATAATCCCACAGTTCAGTAGTAGTGGTTACCTCTCGTGTAGTGATGGACAGGAGTATGACATGAATTCAGCCCTGTTGGCAGTTTTATAATTCTTAAATATACTCATGGAATTTTTATTTTATTGCCCTGCTTTAAAACATGTATATCTATTACATATTTGTTATTAGTAGATACCAAATATTATATAATAAAATACTCAGGAATATTAAACTAAATGTATAAGATGTATTACTTCTAGGGAGAAGTTCAAAAGGGACTTTTGTAATGTTTTGTTACATTCAAAAATTTGAAGTATATATACTTGAATGTTAAGGCACTATTACACCAGTTTTGAAAAGTATGCAAAAGATGCAAAAATGTACAGAATAGAAAGCTATGATATATTGATAATTTTTTTAAAAATGTATAATATTGTATAGCATAATTATTATCAATAAGTACATAATTTGTGTATATTTAATATTTAGGTTCTATATTCATAGAAAATTTTCAGAAAATTATACACCAAACTATTAATAATAGTGTTCTGGAGAAACCCCTCTGAAGGAGGGTTTGTTGGTTTTTTTTTTCCTTCCTTCAGGGACATTTTGCAATGTCTAGAGACAGTTTTTGTTTCCATATTTGGGAGAACATCACCAAATTAGAAATCACTAGCAAAAAATACTTCTCAAAACTGTGTAAAAATTTAAGACATATTGCTAATTGATTTACGAGTCAAAAACTTCACTAATAAACATGTAAAAGAAGTTTAATTTCACTTGTAACTAAAGGAATTCAACAACATCCAAATCATATTCAACATATTGACAAAATTTAAAGTATAAAAACAACAAATGCTCTTAAGAATGTAGAAAAATAGGTCTTATTGCCAGTGGTATGTATAAATTGCTTCAGCCAGTTTGGAGAATAATTTTACAATATCTAAAGTTGACAATATACATATGTATACACACACACACACACTACATATGATTCAGCATTTCTTCTTTTAGGGATATAATGTAGAGAAATTTTCACACCCTTATACAAGGAGATATGTATAATGTTTTGTAACTTTAAAAAAAGCTGGAGTAATGATAAAAGCCCATCCATCAGAGAATATATAATTTGTATTTATACAGTGGCATACCATTTAAAGTTAAGTGAACTAGTTTCACAGATAAGAATATTGAGCAATTACAAAATCACAACATGGAGGTAAAAACAATAATTTGTGAACAAATAATTTGTAAATTTATAAATAATAATGTTTATAGTACACTATTGATGTAAAATTTTAAGTGCACGGGAGTACATAACATTAGGGAATACAGGTAGTAATGGTATCAGATCGTGGACAGAAAGCATACACCAACCTTAGGATAGTTGTTCCTGCCGAGGAACAACAGTGAAAGCTTTCAACCAAGTTTGCAATGTTTATTTCTTAAAAATATATATAATTTCAAGAAAATACCAATGAGTATTTGAGTACATGGATGTTCTTTGTATTATTATCTTTCTGTGTATGTCTGTGTGCTTGGAAATTTTTGTAACTGAAGGGAAAGAACTCCAAAAGTTAACTATTATTCCATGTTACACAAGGCAAATATTTATGACTGTGTAGACAGAGCAGGAAGATGATGCTTAGCTAAGCTCTAGAATCACTCTTGAATGAATCTATGACTCTTTCCTAATCTCCATTTCTCCTGTCTCTTCTCACTGTGCCCGGCCTCCTATACATGAACAGGTATGTTTCGTAGTGCTACTTATAGAAATTAATGTTTAATCTGATTTAATAGAATTTCCTTGCTATTTTTTCTTCTGCCATAATCACATATTTTAAGCTAAGGAATTGAGTTTTGATTTTAGGGCTATGCTTATAAATTTGGCATCAGCCAAAGTGCTAGTCTTGCAGAAAAAGAGAAAGAAAAAAGAAAAGAAGCAAACCACAAAAAATTGAGGTGGTGTTAGAATCGGGAAGCTAATATTTTATAGAAAATTAATCCATAAATAGTCAACAGACTCTCTCTGGGCATGTAATTCTGGTCCCTGTTCCTGATATTGATTCTTTTCATTGGGTTGTAAAATAAAGTTGTAATGAAAAGTTTTATTCTTTGAAGATTTGAAAAATTATTTCACATGAATCCTTTTCCTTCCAGGCTCTAGATTATCTTGGAATTCAGCCCACAAAGGAACAACATCAAGCCCTGAGACAGCAAGTGCAAGTAGACCCAAAGGGGACAGTGTCTTTTGGAGGTAATATTGGGTTTATCATATTGTGTCATCACAGAAGCTTGGTGGGAGAGTTATGGTGACCTGTTTTCATTAAGAGTGCATCTTCTTTAGAAGGAGGGAAAAATAAGACCACATCTATTTCAAGTTCCTTAGTCAGTACCCTAAAATGTTGTCTAGAATTAACTTGGCCTGGCTGGGTCAGCAGAAAGGCGACTTTCCTAGAATCTTCCAGCTCGAAAATACCTTCATTCTATCCTTCTTTGTTTCTTATTTATTGTAATGTAAAGAAATGTAAACATTTCTCACTAATAACAAAAGAAACAATATAAAATATCGAACTTCTAATTCTACTGCTGGAAATTTCGTACTTTTTTCCAGCTAATATGACGGAATAAATATTTTTATGATGCTATATAATTATTCTTATTAAAGTTAGAGTAATATTGACATGCTTAGTTGATGTACTATAATATATACATCAATATATTTATATTATAATATATAATATATAATATATATAATATAAAGCCTTTATACTTTTGTATAATATAATATATTATATATTATAAATATATATAAAATATAGTATATATAATATATGATATATATTTTATAATATAAAGCCTTTCTACTTTTGGGAATTTTGATGGTTTCTCAGTAGCTGATAGTATAAATCTATATTTAACATCATAGTTTTTTTTCCTTCTTTTTCTTAGGATAAATTCCCACAACTGGTTTAGATATTTGATAGGTATTCATAAGTTGTTTGCAAGAGACATTATACGTAGGCATTTGTTCTGCCACTAGTAATGTTTAAATATAACAGTTTTTTATATCGTTGATAACATTCAGTATTTAATTTTTTTCTTATACAATAGATGCAACATTGTATCATTTTTAAAGTATCTGTATTACTAAAATTCATTTTTTAGTTTCAAAGTGATAGAAAAAATATACATTTGCCTTCCTCTCCTGTTTGAAAATTACCCCAAATAAGGAGGAGAACAGAAAACAGATTTGCATATATTAACCAAAACCATGATATGAAAGGACGGAATGTGGATAAGGATAGTCAATGAATTAGTGAATAGAGGCCAAACAGCCCAAGTGATATTTCCCCCAGCCTAAAGCAATGGGGGAAACACAATAGGAAACAAGCTGATTTGCCCCTAAAAAGGCTTAGGAATTAAAAGTATCAGGTACTTCTGAAGGCCAGGTATAGGCAGGGCATTTCAAATAGGGTTGTTAAAAATCTGCATAAGAAGTTTTTATCGAGTTGTTACCTGTCCCCTCTCAAGCAGCCCAGGATGTAACAGTCCCTTATACCTACATTCTCTTGAATATATATATATTACCCATATTATATTATATATATTATATACATAATATATTATTACATATTATAATAATATATTATCATATAATATATTATTACATATATTATATACATAATATATTATTACATAATAAACAATATATTAATATATTGTGTATTATATATACCTATAATATATATACCTATATTCTCTTGAGAAATTAAACCAGAGAGCTTCTGCACCTATAGTTGCCAGCAGTCAGGGAATTTGGAGGAGTGTATGGTTAGTTATCACAACACACACCCAGATTGCTCGGTGAACTTTGCAGTCATGTTTATCCTCTGTAGGCAAGAGACTGTAAGATTCTCGCTGAAGAAGCTGCACCAAAATGTCAGTTGGCCCCCTGATTGCTCTGTAGTGAAACTGGCCAAATGACAAAGCAAGTTATGTACACAAAATTTCTAATCAGTGTTCTGGTGGTGATTCTTCTTAAATGTGAACTCATAGCCAAGGGTCACCGGACATTTGGAGAAATTCTCCAACGGAAAATAGAAGAGCCCAGAACTTTCTGACAAAGAGAAAAACAGAACCCTGAAAAAGGAGGAATAATGCAAAATCAGGAGAGAACTCCAGACAAACCACAGTGAACATCTTTGAAGAGGTTAAACAAAGATAAGGCATCCGGGAAATAAAGAATAGGATGTTTTAGAATAGGAAGCATCAGAGAATACAAAAAAGGATCTTTGGAAATTAAAAGTGTAATAGCTAAAATTAAAAAATTTGAAGATGCATAGATGAATGGGTCACACTCATGTTTGAAGAAGCTTACAGTTTGCTAGCCAGCATCAGATAGGTTTTTGGGGGTCTTTTTGTTTTTGTTTTTTTAAGATTTTATTTGGCAGAGCAAGAGAGCACAAGCAGAGGGAGCAGTAGAGGAAGAAAGAGGGAGAAGCAGGCTCCCTGCTGAGCAGGGAGTCAGATGCTGAGCTCCAACCCAGGACCCTGGGATCATGACCTGAGCCGAAGGCAGACTCTTAACCTGCTGACCCACCCAGGCACCCCAGTATTAGGCAGTCTTAATTAACAGTTGTTAAGAGTATATTATATGACTTGGAGTCAGACCTTAAATGGAATTCTGGTCTGCTACTTACTTGCCATGTGGCCGTGGGAAGTTGGCCGTTAACTTGTCTTAGCTGCCATGTGAAGAATGAAGAGTATAAGAGGACCTATCTCAGAGAATTGTTGGGGAGATGAAATAGCAAAGCACTGTGCTGAGCACAGAGGCTGTTCTATAAATATTAGCTCCTGCTATTATTATTATTGAACCTCTGGCTCCTGCTAGAAAAGCTGCAAGTCACAATATTGTCCTATGTTTCGGAGAGGTTCTTGCTCATGATAAAAGAGTTGCAGAAATAGATATGCCTGTGACATGTATGCGTTTTGTTGTTATCTTAACTGATTTATTAACCTCAGCAAAGTTAACTGAGGTTACTTAAAACCAGTTTATCTCTCAGTTTTTGAGGTTGTATTTCTGTCACTTCAGTTAATACACTTTGAGGTAGTCCACTGAAAAGTTAAGTTTGAAGTGTTAGTTATCACGCATAGCTTCAACTTCATTTAGAAAAAGGTAAGATGTATTTAGATAGGGTTAAATGCCATGTTCCTACTGAAGTGCATTCCATTTCAGATTTTGTCCAGGTTGCCAGAAACTTGTTTTGCTTGCAGTTGGATGAAGTGAATGTCAGTGCACGTGAAATTTCCAGCATATTAGATTCACAGGTAGGGTATGCCTTATGGAAATGTCTTGACTGTGCCTGGACCCTAAGTCTTGACTGTTATATGTCATATATGTAGCCCTTTTTTTCATTTTTCACTTTTAAAAAATTATGCAAATAATAGATACTTCTTTATATAGCAAACACAGATTAATTTAAAATCAAAAGTAAAATTTCATCTTGGTCTCTTCTGTTCCTCCTCTCTATTTCCTCATGTTACTCCTACCTAAATTTATCACAGAAAGTACCCGTAAGTGTATACCCTCTGAAATTTTACAGTCTGAACCATCCTCATAAATCAGCATCCAGATCAACATGAAGGATGGGGTGCCTGCGTGGCCTCTGCCTACGTGACCTCAGTCCCTTAAGCATTCGACTCCTAGTTTTGGCTCAGGTCATGATCTTAAGTATTCTTTTTGCCTCCTCTTTTGCCTTTTTTGTGCTTTATGTAAAATGTAATTGTGAACCCTGTTAACTTCACAAATCCTTTGTTCTATAGAACTTTGGCATTTAGAGGTGCCTGGGTGGCTCAGTCAGTTAAGCGTCTGACTCTTGATTTTGGCTCAGGTCATGCTCTCAGGATCCTGGGCTTGAGCCCCCCTTTGGACTCTTCACTCAGTGAGGAATCTGCTTGAGGATTCTCTCTCTCCCTCTGCCTTGCACCCCCCTCCATCCATTCTCTCCCCGACTCTCTCTCTGTCTCTCAAAATAAATACGTCTTAAAAAAAAAAAACTTTGACATTTATGACATTTATATTTATATATCAGATTTTTCAGTCCTTTTCATTATGGAGTTTCTGTGTTATTGTATCATTCAGGAAGGTCTTCCCAATTTATGTTTTTAGTTCACTCAAAATCTGTTCTTGTCTGTGCATTAGTTAGGGCTCCAGAGAGATAACCACTTGCCCTTGTTCCACCATCATTTACTTAGTAACTATCCTTCTTCATTTTTGCCACTAATTTGAAATACAGACTTTATCCTATACTAAATCTCTATTACACAGATGTGTTTCTAGACTCACTGCTCTATTTCATTGATTGATTTCTCTCTGCCAGTACATTACTATTTTAATTATCCTAGGCATATATTTCTAGGTTTGTTGCTATGTGGTAGGCTAAGTCCTTAATTTTTTTCTTTTTAACTTCTTTTTAACTTCTTTATCATCTTCTAGATGATCTTTAGAATCATTTTTGCCATGGTAATAAAAATTTAATTGGGACTTTTTAAAATTGGAATTGCATTGAATTTAAAGAGTGCTTTGGGAGAGATGAACATGGTTTATTTCTCCATTCATTTAGGTGTTTGTTGATATTTTGGAAAGAGAAAATTGTGAAAAAGAAAATTGTGTCTTGCTTCATATATGTCTTAAATATTTCTTGTTAGTCTGAATAGGTATGTTATAGTTTTATTGCTATTAGAAATGAGATTTCTTTAGCAATTATATTTTCTTTTTAGATTTTATTTGTTTATTTATTTATTTATTTGTCAGAAAGAGAGCACACAAGCAGGCAGAGGAGCAGGCAGAGGCAGAGGGAGAAGCAGGCTCCCCGCTGAACAGGGAGCCCACTGTGGGGCTCAATCCCAGGACCCTGGGATCATGACCTGAGCCAGAGGCTGTGGCTTTAACCCACTGAGCCACCCAGGTACCCCACAATTATATTTTCTAATTGATAATTAGTAAAGATATTAACTTTCTTAAAAGACTTTATTTTTAGTAATCCCTATGCCCAGTGTGGGGCTGGAACTCAGAACCTCAAGATCAGGAGTCTCATGTTCCACCGTCTGAGTCAGTAGGTTCCCCAAGATACTAATTTTTGAGTGGGTATGTTGTACAATACAACTTTATTGAACTCCCTTAGTTCCCCTGTTTTCCAGTTGTCTTGGGTTTTCTAGGTAGGCATTCTTTTTTAAAGATTTTATTTATTTATTTGACACACAGAGAGAGATCACAAGTAGGCAGAGAGGCAGGCAGAGGGTGAGGGGGAAGCAGGCTCCTTGCTGAGCAGAGAGCCCAATGAGGGGCTCAAACCCAGGACTCTGAGATCATGACCTGAGCCGAAGGCAGAGACTTAACCCACTGAGCCACCCAGGCACCCTTCTAGGTAGGCATTTTAAGTTAATTACATTTTTGTCTCTCCCACAAAATTTTACTTTTTTTCAGAATTACTGTTGGAATAGGAGCTACAAAAGTGACCAAAAAACTTTTTCATGATATTTGAGCCATTTTATATTTTTAATTTTTTAAAAGAAGCTAGCATTATCTTATTTAATAAATAAGGTTTATAATGTATCTACTTACTTAGAAATTACTTAAACATTTTTACATTTGTAAATAAATTTATGCCATTTCTGTTTTTCTGCAACAGCTTACATAATAGAAACTTTATCTCTTCCTTGAAGGTTTGAAAGTGTTTCATATGCCAGATGGTCTAGGCCTAGGTCTTTTTGGAAGAGGAGATAGTTCCTATTTTTTAAATGTCTTCTAGGATTATTTTATTCAAGTTTTTGTCCTTTTCCTGAATAATTCTGTTAATGGATATTTTCCTAGAAAATTTTCCCTTTCATCAAGATACTAAAATTTGTTTAAAAAAATAACACGGGGGAGTCGCCTGGGTGGCTCAGTGGGTTGGAGCCTCTGCCTTCGGCTCAGGCTCCTCTTCTTTCTCTGCCTGCCTCTCTGCCTACTCATGATCTCTGTCTGTCAAATAAATAAATAAAATTTTTTAAAAAATAAATAAAAAGATTAAAAAACGCGGAATTTTTTTAGGTTTAATGTATTTTTGTGATACTACTTTTTATCTCATAGATGGTACTACACAATTCTTACAAAGTTATCACACCCACAAATTTCTATAGATCATATTTTAATTATAATTCAGTATGTAATATTTCCATTGTCATTGCTTCTTTGACTCTTATTTTGAACAGTTTTAGACATTTTCTAGTTATATAGTTCCCTTCCAGTTGCTGATTTCTATTGTCCTTCACTGAAGTCAAAAGCACATTCTCCATGGTATTAATCCTTTGACCATATATTCAGCATATAGTCAATTTTATGAAATATTTCCCATCTTTTGAAAAGCATGTCTGTTCTGCCCTGAAGTGAGTATAGTGTTAGTATTCCCTGTATATCAATTAGGTCAAGGTTGTTAATCATGTCATTCAAATTTTCTGTTCCCCCTTCCCCCCCCCCAAATTTTCTATTTCCTTTTTCATTTCTTATCTTCTTTTATTATCAGTTATTGAGAAAGAGGCATTTCATTTTAAAATTTCCCTTAGTTCTGCTAATTTTTACTTTCCATATCATAGGCTGCATTATAGGTATATATGATTTTAGAATTGTTATAGCCTGACAGGACATTGAATCTCTTCATCTCTAGAATGTTTCCTGCCTTAAAAATCAACTCAATCTAATCATAAAGTGATACCACTTTTCTTTTTGTTGGTGTTTTGATTTGGTTTCCAATGACTATAAATATTTCTCTTAAAAAACAAAACTGTTATATAACCCTTTAAATGTATCTAATGGAATCTAACTACTATAGTTTTTGGTATTCATAATCATTTTATTTAAAAGAAAGTTCATTCATGAATTCTTCTCAGAAATTTATCATCTTTCCTTTTTTTCTGCTTTTATTTTTATTCCATGTTACTCTAGAATATTACCTTGATATATCATAATTTCAGGAATACAGTATACTGAAGTTATAAATAAATAAATATAAATAAATATTTTAAAAATATGGTATACTTAAAAAATCAGTCATTGATCATATTCTGTTGTAAAAATTTAGATAATTAAAATGTATTTGTTTTGATTTACTGTATTCATAAGCTCTGACATTAAAATTTTCTTCTGAATTGAGTAGTAATTCTACCTTATTGGTACACAATCAAAAATATAAATATATAAATTCTCATCAATTATTTTCATAAAGGTAACTTTTAAAATATAAATTCATATTTCAGGGGATGAATTATTGCAGTCCAGCTCTGTCATTTATAAGATTTCCATATTTCCATGGGCATTTTTAGATTCTTCAGTACTGACATACTATATGGTGACTAACATAACATAATAAAAAATAATAAAAAGATACATATTGTTATCTAATAACTCATTCTTCCACTTTGTTCTTTTTTTTTAAATCCTGCTTTGGCTAATCTTTTTTCTTGTCCAAATGAATTCTAGCATAAATCTTACTATACTTAATTTCTAGATTATTATGGAAGAAAACAACATCTTTATAAATTTAAGTCTTCCTACCTGCAAGCATGTTTTGACTTCTTAATTTTATCTTCTTAAATAGCAAATAATACATTTGATATATTTTTCCCAGTACAAGGTTTATTAATCTTTCATTATATTTCTAGTTACCTTTCACTTTTTTGCCTTTATAATAAATAGTGTCTTTTTTTGTTTTTAAGACTTCATTTTTTAGAGCATTTTTAGGTTCACAGCAAAACTGAGGGGAAGGTAGGGAGATTTCCTACCTGCCCTCAGCCCCAACATATGTATAGCCCCCTCATTATCAACACCCTGCACCAGAGTGTGGTACATTGTTACAGTTGGTGAACCTGCATTGACATACCATTATCACCTGGAGTTCGTAGTTTAGATTATGGTTCACTCTGGGTGCTGTTCATTCTATGTGAGTTTGGACAAATATATAATGACATGTATCCATCATTATGGTATCATACATAGTATTATTTTTTAAGATTTTATTTATTTATTTGACAGAGATCACAAATAGGCAGAGAGGCAGGCAGAGAGAGAGGGAAGCAGGCTCCCTGCTGAGCAGAAATCCCAAAGTGGGGCTCGCTCCCAAGACCCTGAGATCATATTCTGTTGTAAAAATTTAGATAATTAAAATGTATTTGTTTTGATTTACTGTATTCATAAGCTCTGACATTAAAGGTCATTAAAGGTCAGGTCATGAGACCATGACCTCAGCCAAAGGCAGAGGCTTAATCCACTGAGCCACCCAGGCGCCCCCATAGGTAGTATTTTTACCACTCTGATTTTTACTTCTGTGCGCTGCCTGTTCATCTCTCCACACCTGCACCCCTCACCCCAGCAATTACTGATCCTCTTACTGTCTTCATAGTTTTGCCCTTTCTATAATGTCATATTGTTGGAATCATACAGTATGTAGCCTTTTCAGATTGGCTTTCCACTTAGTAAAATGCATTTAAGGTTCCTTCGTATCTTTTCATGTCTTTTCTTTGCTAATTAATATTTCATTATCTGAATGTACCACAGTTTGTCCATTTACCTATTGAAGGATGTTTGCTTGCTTCCAAGTTTTGGCAGTTGTAAATAAAGCTACTATAAACATCCATTGCAGGATTTTGTGTGAACGTAAGTTTTCAGCTCCTTTGGGTAGATATCAAGGAGCCCAATCGCTTCTTCATATAGTAAGAAGATGTTTAGTTTTATAAGAAACCATCAAACTGTCTTCCAAAATGGCTATTCCATTTTGCCATCACAGGAGCAATAAATTAGAGTTCATATCACTGAGAATGAGGTCTAGGTATTTGGAAACCTTTGGGAGATCACCCAGTCTTCTAGAATTGAGGCACTGATTTTTCAGAACGGATTTAGTAGCATTTAAGGTAGGAAAACTGACCCTGTAAGAGCACTGTTTTTCTTCTTCTGTTTCAGGTGTTCTGTATTTTCCTAGCTAATGTTGACAGCAGAGCATGGTTTTCTTACTGCCAAACAGTTCTCAAAGCTACTGTCCCCACTTTTGATAAGGAAAGGCAACAGTGGAGGTTGGGTGGCTTACAACATAAAAGAGACGGGGAATTCAGAGGACTTTGGGTGAGCGTGCAAAGGTTGCTTAGCAGCTGCAAAAAATACTGGTGCTCTGAATTAGTAATTTACTTCCTTTCTAGCCAATGATTTTAGGGCAGATAAAAGTGTATTAAGTCTGTGATACTTTGATGACAAAAGCCAAGTGCCAGTGGTAATTGTGCAAGGTCTTCTGCATGCCAATAATTTCCTGTCTGTGGCTTCAGATCAAAATGTTGTGCAATTGTCATTATATCAGTTTATAGGGCTTCCTTTGTTGTGTTCTGCTTGTCAGCATGTAGAAGATATCCCCATAAATTGTTACCTTTTTTTTTCACTTGAATCCCTAATAAGAATACCTTTTACTTTACCACACTTACATATATAACTGAAACAAAAGTCTCGATGTAATACTTCCATTTTCCACATCATTGCATTGTTATTTAAAATTCAGTTCTATTTCATTAAATATTTGGACCTAAAACTCACTAATGGATCATGTACAACAGTTTGAAAAATACTATAAAAATCACTGCTTATCAAGTAGCTCATCAGAAACAAATGAAAAATGTCTTAATATTGTATTAGTATTCCTAAACTTTCTGTTGTTGTTGTTGTTGTTGTTGTTGTTGTTGAAAAATTCACCATAGTGCCTCATCTGAAGTATCAATTGATCTGTGGTTGAGGATGCTGATAGTCTGTGAAAGTGGGGAAATTCCACTGTTACCCCCTCAACCATCTTGTCACAAACAACAGAGTCAAATCTTATAATCCATCAGTGAGGGATGGTTGTTTTTTACTTGTGTTTTCTTTTTCTGGTTTGTCTTTTCCTTAATTTATTTTTTTAAAAATATTTTTGCTGAAGCATAATGGATACCCTGTAAAGTGTAAAAATCTCAAGTGTATGACGTGATGAGTTTCTATTAGTATCTTGTGTATAATCACCACTCCAAGACTCCATTGTGCCAACTTTGTCCCAGTTAGCTACCACTCCCACCTTCACAATGGAACCACTCTTCTGACTTATATTAGCATAGATTACTTTTGCCTGTTCTTGAATGTCCTAATGGATAGAATCATCCAGTAGATACTCTTTAGTGATGAGCTTCTTTTGTTCATCATTTCACCTGACTCGTAAGATTTCCTGAGATGCCATGTTTCAAGAAGGAAGAATTGCTGGGTCAGTCTAAGTCAGTCCTACTTTTGTTTAGCTGACAAAAAAACCAAAAAACAAAAAGCTGATTTTGGGGGGCGCCTGGGTGGCTCAGTGAGTTAAAGCCTCTGCCTTCGGCTCAGGTCATGATCTCAGGGTCCTGGGATCGAGCCCCACATCGGGCTCTCTGCTCGGCAGGGAGCTTCCTCCTCTCACTTTGCCTGCCTCTCTGCCTACTTGTGATCTCTGTCAAATAAATAAATAAAATCTTTAAAAAAAAAAGGTGATTTTTTTAATAATACAGCATTTAATTCTAAAAATGTAATTATCCTACTGTGATTGTAATCATCGTTGCTATATTAGAAATTCACACCATGCTATACCTGTGGCTGGGACAAAGTTACATACAGAAAAGCAAGGTTGGAGCCTAGATTTAGCAGAATTCTAAACTTAGCAACTACAGACTTGAGTCTATCATAATAATATGGTGGGTTTACCATCCTAATTAAATATCATACAGGGATTATCTTAAAATCACAAAGAGAAGACTGTATATTCCCTAAAGTAGACTTTTCACAGTTTGGTTTCTCGCTAAATCAATTTAGTGGATCACAAGCCCCATTTTAACAAGTGAGAGAATAGAGTGGAAAATATCATAGTGAATTGTGTGTGTGTGAGTCATGTTTCACTTATACTGGGGTCATGATAGAAAAGGCATTTCTCACTATATGTAGCAGTATGTACTCCTCTGTAAAACATTAGATATATACATTGAACAACTACAGTGTGTGGCATTGTTAGCTGCTCCAATATATTATTAAAACAAAACTCACGCTGTCCCTCTAGGAACTTAAGGATATTATGTAAAGAAAGGCATGTACACAAATAATTATAGTTTAAAAAACTGTAGCGTTGCATGATAAGGCCATAGTACTAACAGAGCTCAAAATATTTAGAGAAGATTCCTAACAGACTTGGCATTTGAATGAGTTTTAAATGATTTACAGGATTTTATCTGCTTAAGAAGTGGATGGAACGTGCTAAGAGAATTAGCATGAATAAAAATGTATATATATAATGTGATGGTAAGCAGAGAGTATCTAGTTTTTTTTTTAAAGTGAGTACATGCAGATCAGTGAAGGGAGTTAGGCCTAAAAGGGCAAATATTACACTTAGAAGTTTATGCTTTACTAGTCGCCAATGAAGAGCCATTAGGGAGAATTTTATGACATGATCAAAGTAATTAGAAATGGTAATCTTGTAATAGTGTTGGTTATCTTGGAAGGGAATGAAACTGGTGGTAGGTAGCCTAGATAGTGGTCAAAGGAAAGAGTCCAAATACAGAATATTAAGAACTAAACTATGGTGAAGTTGAGGATAATGGGAAGGAATAGAGAGACAGATATATAATATTATATATAATATATATAATAAGTATAATATATATAACATATTTAATTATATGTAATATAATAATAAGTGTATTACCATTAAGACTTGCTTTTGGGTGTAAGAACCAAGGGAGAATGAGTTAAAGATAACTGAGAGTTTTGATTCGGATGATTAATAATAGGTTGGCTGTCAGTAGAAGTAGGGAAATAAGTGGAGACGATGATAGTTGGATTTTAAAGAGTAAATTCAATATGCTGACAGGTGTAAATAATCAAAAAGCCATTGGAAATAAGGAATTGGACACAAAGGGGGACTTGGGAATGATTTGGAGAGTGATGGTTGAAGTGGGCAGTGAACATAAGCGCTCAGGGAGAGCTTATAGAGAAAAAAGAAAGGAGCAAACTTTGGGGGACCTCCCCTCTCCCATTTAAGGAGTGGAAATAAAGTTAAGTCATTAGAAACAGCCTAAATATTCTGAAGGTTAGGTGAGATGGTGGGATATCAAAAACCTAGGGAAGAGAAAATTTCAAAGATAGATGGCTTAAGCAATGTTACATGAAACAAGAAAAGTTGACGGAGGGGTGCATTTATTTTGTCAAATGCTAGGTTAACTACTGACATTGAACACAATTATTTTCAAAATGCGGGGACGGGAGGAAAGATTATTAAGCAAATTATAAGAAGTAAAGGAGGGAGCAAGAGAAAGGAAGGAGAAAATAAGGGAATATACAGAAACTTTAAAGAAAGGAGGAGATTGAATGAGTTTCTAATAGAAGGCTTTACCTAGGGGGGAAAAATTGAGCTGAAACAGACATTATTCTGTTGAAGATGAGTTGAGTTTCAGAATGAGAACAGTGAAATAGTAGCTATCCAGAGTAGAGTAGAAATGATTTACAATGTTATTTATGGGGTGTTTCAGAAGTCGGAGGACCTGAGGGTCACAAATGATACTGGGAGAACCAGACAGGAAAGGAATGGAGAAAGGTAAGGATACAGTCCAAGAACTGGAAAGAGGTTAGAAAACAGTTATCTGTCTGAATCCTTTGAGGTTAAATAGCAAAAATTCATTTCATCTGCTGCTTGCTTATTTGAAGCATATTCAAATTCTTATTAACGTATGACTGGGCACAGAGAGGCTTTTCACAGAATTCACAGGTACCATCTACGACCAGTTCTCTGGCTATAAGTTTTCACTGCTTAGCCCAAAATAGCAATAGAATTATAACAATATTGTTTTGTTTTGTTTTTAAGTCATAGTTTGTTCTGTGATTGTTCAAGCCTAGTGTTTTGCCTCCTAAAATGGTACCATGAGCCTTTTTCTGCATGATTTGCCACCATGTTTTAAGCTCGAAAGTTTTTAATTGATCCCTAAAATCCCTGTCTATAATTTCACTTAGTAAAAAATATATATATATGTATATACATATATATATATATATATATATATATATATATATATAATTAGCTCCGTTATCTAGATTCTTATTTAAACTTTTGAATTATTTCACATTTAGGTAGCATACAAGATAACAATAGGCTTATCTGAATATTGAGTAGCAATGTTTCCCAGAACACTTTGTATTTGCAGACATTAGTCCAGTGAGGTGCCACAAAATACATAAAGGTGGGACCCCTGGGTGGCTCAGTGATTAAGCCTTTGTCCTTGGCTCAGGTGATGATCTCAGGGCCCTGGGATGGAGGGAGCCTGCTTCCCCCTCTCTCTCTGCCTGCCTCTCTGCCTACTTGTAATCTCTTTCTGTCAAATGAATAAACAAAATCTTTAAATAAATAAACAAATAAAGGTGTAGTGGTCAAGGATATGGTCAAATAACTCGAGGAAAAGCAACAAATTACTAAATTTTATTTCCTTTGGGGATATTAAAGATGCTCGTTAGCATATTAAGGATGTTGGAAGCCCTGCAGGAAAGAAGTTCATTTTTTCCTAAATCCTAACATTTCTCAAATTTACCTCACCATAGGGTCCGCTGCCATCATCACCACCACTCAGTTTGGCTTTTGTGCAAACCTAGTTAATATCCATTAGAACATACTTTGGGAAATATTGTTACATTTGAAAATGTCTTAAAAACTAATCCCAAACAGTATAAGAATGAATTCTATGCATGTATGTTGAGTACTCAGGAAAGAGTAGAATAACAGAGACAGTTGAAGATGATGTGATGACGTAAATTGTTAAACAAATAGGTACTCAAAGGTAACTGTCAGGACCAAAGGAAACAGTAGTGTGCAGAAAAAATATTTCTCCCCCCAAATTGAGGAATGGCTCCTATTTCAGTTATGCTAGGATTTAGAAATCAAACCTGAATTTATCATATCTATTCCATCATGATTTCTCTTGGGCAGTTAGTAAAAATCCGACTAACGTCAGACTTCTGTGGGAATCTTGGGGTGGCCATTTATTAGCTGTGAAACCTTAACATAAGTTGCTCACCTGAGCCTGTTTCCTCCTCTGCTAAATGGAGACAAGGTTATAGGAAGGATATAGTATTGAATGTATGTGGCCCTTAGCAGTGTGTCTGCACATAGTAAGCTCGTAATAAATGTGATACCCTTAATTTGTTTTTAAGATTTTATTTGTATATTAGAGAGAGTGAGAGTGTGTACAAGTAGGGGTGGAGGGAGGGAGTAGGAAGGGCAGAGAAAGAGGGAGGAGTAGGCTTTCTGCTGAGCAGGGAGCCCATCGTGATCCAGGGTCATGAGCTGAACTGAAGGCAGAAGCTTAACCACCAGGCACCCCTATCATTAATTATTTTTATTATCTTTTGTCACTCTGCATTCATCTCTCCTTTCTGAAAGGCTCTGCCTTAAGCCCATACTTATAAAGCAATCATTTTCTCCACATAATCCTTTAAATTATATTTTCTATACTTTTTTTTAGTTCTGTTATAATTTATACATACAAGATGGCTATAATTAGACTTGGATTTTTATCTCTGATTAGAGTGTCATTGTTTTTTTACCTTATAATTGACTGTGAGAGAGATCATGCTAGCAGTAAGAGAAGAGGAATTGCCATCTCTGCTATTCTGTGGTGGTGGTTGTTCACTTGTGCCTGAATTATTAATATCACCTTCAGTCCACAGTTCCTTGCATGAATCTTTGTAAGCTGCTTGGCTGTTAACATTGCATTTCATGTAGTTAAAACAAGGTGTGGAATCAATCAGTGACCTTTACTGGGTTCACATAAACTATCTTGGTTGATAATGTCCAGTGTTTTGCTAGCCTCAGATGCCATGTACATGGGGTGGATATTTTGGGGGAGTCGTTTATGTTGATAACTCCTAAAGTCTTTTTTTATTATTTTTTAAATTTTTTAATTAGTTATTTTTATTAACATATAGTGTATTATTTGCCTCAGGGGTACAGGTCTGTGAATCGTCAGGCTTACACACTTCATAGGACTCACCATATCACATACCCTCCCCAATGTCCATAACCCAACCATCCTCTCTACACGCCCTCTCCCCCCAGCAACCCTCAGTTTGTTTTGTGAGATTAAGAGTCTCTTGTGGTTTGTTTCCCTCCTGATCTCATGAAGTCTTTTTGACCTCATAAACACAATCATAGAATTTGGACTTTTAAGGGAAATTATATTGTTAAAATTGATGACATAAAGGTGACAACAGGGTATGTATACCTAATAATCATCTAGATTCTGTTATAAATAACAGCAGTGCAAACTCAAGCTTAAATCAAGTTGCCCCAGATTGCTTTAACATTTTCTTTCATCTAATCAGATGACTCCAAAGTAACAAAATAAATTTGGTTATTAAAATACAAAAGCTTAACACTCGTCAAAAAGGGGTTTTATGCTAATTCTCATAATTAGCATCTAATGGATAACTTTTTTCTTATGTTTTAATGTTGACAGCTTCTTCCCTGCGATTCCTTAGAGGTAGATGAAATAGAAAGGCTTAAGCGTGAAAGAAATGATGCCTTAGAGGAAGTGAATACGCTCAAGGTAATCTCCAATTTCGCCTCCTTAGGTTTTGTTGAGAAAAAAGAAACGGAAAAATATTATTATAAATTATCAAATATTTGATATTATTTGTGTTCATATTAATACCAAATATTTTATAATTCATTTATTCAGCAGGCCTTTAAAGAATCCATTTTTTGTTTGTTTGTTTACATACTTTTATTTCCCAATACCCATGTAAGAGTCAGTGTAGACAGTGGTTTTTTGCTCATACCTGCGGATCTGGCTACTTCTCACACCTTTTTGCTCTCGTGTTGGTGGCAAAGATGAGAAACCAACAAAGATTAGATGAGTCAACAAAACAAGCCATGACAATTTTGAAACCTTAAATGTTCACTGGGAAATACATTTATTCATGTTCATAGGCATGTTTCAGAGGCCTCTCGTTTTGGTAATATAATTTGGAATTAAGGTAATACGATTAAGAGAAAAAGACACTCAGCATCCCCAAATATACTTTAAGATTTTGGTTCTTTTTTATATATTTTCATTCTGTTTTTAATAGGATATTAAATTTAAATTATACTGTAATTTTCACAGAAAATTACATTTTTCTGTGTATTTTTTTCTTTTTTTTTTTTTTGCATTTTTCAAGTCTTCAAGAAAAGCTGTATAAACTACTTGATTTACCCTTAATTCACTATAGGAATACTTTTTTTCAATTATTTTAAAGTATTTTCTGAAATAAGTAAAATTCTGTGTTTATTTGCTTAATTTTTATTAAAGCAAAATCTTTACACTTCCCCAAAAAAGGAAGAAATTACCTTCCTGCCTTAGTTTTTAAATTCCAACCCCTGGAGGAAGCCATTGTTAAACACACCTTGTTTAGCCTTTCAGAGACTTTTTTCTCTCTACAGCCAATCATATTTCTAAAAATAAATGTATATATGCATTTTAACTTTTATGTAAATCTCTTTATACTGAACACTTTTTTACAACTTGCTTCCTATTTCTTTTTTCTCTTTGTTGACCTTATATCTTGGGCTATTTTTCGAGTTAATATGTGCAGATCTGCCAAAATCTTTTTTTTTTTTTTAAGCATTTTATATATTTGTCAGAGGGAGAGAGAGAGACTGAGCCAGCAGAGTGAGCAGCAGGCAGAGAGAGAAGAGCCCGATGCAGGGCTCAATCCCAGGACCCTGGGATCATGACCTGAGCCAAAGGCAGATGGTTAACTGACTGAGCCACCCAGGTGTCCCCTGCCAAAGTCTTAATGGTTCTCCTATCATCCAGTGTTTCTGTCCTAGGTTATCTAGCCAGCTCCTTTTTTTTTCTTTTAAGATTTTATTTATTAGAGAGAGAGAGTGAGAGAGTGCACACGCATGCATGGGAGGGGCATGGGGAGGCAAAGTAGAGGGAAAGAATCCTCAAGCAGACTCCCCGCTGAGCAGCAAAATGGATGTAGGGCTTGATCCCAGGACCCTGGGATCATGACCTGGGCTGAAGGCAGACTTAACCGGCTGAACCACCCAGGCACCCCTAGCCAGTTCCTTAATGATGAATATTTAGGCTACTTCCAGTTTTCCTCTACTAAAAATAAGTCCATTATAGATAGCTTTGTAGATGTATCTTGGGGCAATTTGTACAATTGTAAATGTACAAACTGAATACATTTCTGAAAGTAGAATTGCTTTATCAAAGGATATGGACACATAAAATTTTTTTTAAAGATTTATTTATTTGTCAGAGAGAGAGGGAGAGAGAGCGAGTGAGCGAGCACAGGCAGACAGAGTGGCAGGCAGAAGCAGAGGGAGAAGCAGGCTCCCTGCCAAGCAAGGAGCCCGATGTGGGACTTGATCCCAGGACGCTGGGATCATGACCTGAGCCAAAGGCAGCTGCTTAACCAACTAAGCCACCCAGGCGTCCTGGACACATAAAATTTTATACACGTTACTAAGTTACCCTTCAAAAGGCTTTACCTATTCATGTTCCTTCCAACATTCCATTACTAAAGGAATATTTTATACTTTTTTTTTACAACTTTGAAACCACTTCTACATTTTTTGTTATAATACTTGAGGATAAAAATGAAAAAACATAAATTTAGTTTTAAGAATAAATTGACAATAATTTCCTCATATTCTCTTTGAAAACATCTCCAATTATGGCTGTCTTGGTAAAATAGTATTTTATATAGTCCGTCTCTGCATAAGCCATTAAATTTTATGGTTCATCAGAACTTTCAGAGGTGCCTGGGTGGCTCAGTCGGTTAAGCATTGGACTTTTGATTTTGGTGTGGAGCCTGCTTAAGATTCTCTGTCTCTCCCTCTCAAAAGAAAAAAAAAAAACCTTTGGAGGCTCTCATATCTTTTCATTTTCTTAATGTATATCATTCTTTTTTTTTTTAAAGATTTATTTATTTATTTGACAGACAGAGATCACAAGTAGGCAGAGAGGCAAGCAGAGAGAGAGAGGGGGAAGCAGGCTTCCCACAGAGCAGAGAGCCTGATGCGGGGCTCGATCCCAGGACCCTGGGATCATGACCTGAGCCGAAGGCAGAGGCTTTAACCCACTGAGCCACCCAGGCACCCCAATGTATATCATTCTTAATGATATATTGCTGTTTTATTTAAATATCAATATTATTAGAATTTTAACTTAAAATTGCATTTATGTAACATTTAAACAGGGCTCCCTTAAAGAGCTCTTAAATAAATCAGGGTTCACACTTAAAGTCTATGTCATGTAACTAAACATGTTCTTATGTGACAGGACCTGAATTCCCAGATACAGCATATTCTGTATTTTATAATTTCCTTTACCCACAAACCTATCTGTTGGCTGAGAACTACTTGGTTTGCTATGTAAAAGAGTGTACACAGTCATAAATACTTCTTCAAGGTAACATGTGTACCTTCAGTATTTCTACTTGTCTTACACACACACAGATAACAGAGGTTGCTCCGTGAAGTTCATAGAGGGCGTAGGTATTCTCTCATCACTTGCGACTTCTCTATTCTTCATGCCTGATTTGAGACTCAAATAAAAATGAAACCAATATCATTTGATGCCAGTGGTAATTTTTATTGGACGAGAGTGATTTTTTTTTTAAGTGCTGTGGGCTTTATTTAACTTAAAGCCTTTCTGCAAAGTTCAAGATTGCTACTGCTTTGCAAAGCTGAATGAAAATAGATGTATTTTCCATTTACAGATGCAAAAAAACTAGGACACAGAGTGAAGGTGACTTGCTAGAGCATAAAAGCATGAGAGCCAGCAGTTTCTTGGCTCCTGGTCTGTGGCAGATTCATTAGATTGCTATATTAAATTCATCTTCATATACCGTCATTTCATATCTTAGGTAAGAATGAGCTGAAATATACCAGGAAACAGAATGCTTCTTATAAACATTGTAGTATTGCCATGAATATTTACCACTCAATTTAATCTTCAAGCAATTCTTCTGCTCAAGTTTATAGTAAAATTGTCCTTATATTACTCTTAGTATTTCTGATTTGATCAGTAAAATGTGGATTTATTTATGATAAAGCTGAATATTTTAGGGTATGTGCTTAAATTTTAATTTCAAAGATAATATTTAATTTACATGTGTGATATTATTTATTCTATGATAGTAACTATTATTTTATATTTTGGTTACATTAGTCATATCTTCATTTGTATGGATAATCTTCCAAGCACAAGGTAAATTGGAAAAACAGTAGCCAGTCCAATTTCATGTGTCCTCTTTAGTGTGCTAAGAGACCTTTACTTCTAAGTTGTGATAATCATCCTCTTCAGTTTGGAAGCTCTTTGGTGATGATTGCTATTCCCTAAAATTTAGTTAGTATTTACACATTTTCATCCTGACTGAATTATTTTGGAGCTCAGATTTTGAGATTATACAAAATGACTAATCAAAGTAACAGAAAATGCATTTACATCACAATTGTACTGTAGATAATTACTTTTAAATGGTATGTGTAGAGCCAGAAAAGTAACTAAGAACTACATTTTCAGATTGTCACAATTGGATGTTTGTAGAATTTATAAATTTTGAAATAAGGCTCATTGATACTTCATAATTTGTTATTAATTCAGTGGTTTTTAAATATAGGAAAAGTTATTTGAATCAGAAAGGCAAAAGAAACAATTGGGAGAAGAACTCCAGAATGTGAAACAAGTAAGTGCTTGTTTTGTGCTGTGTGTGTGTGTGTGTGTGTGTGTGAGAGCGCGTGCGCGAGCGCATGCGGATGCATGCTTTTGTTAATGAGGGTAAACAGCAGTGATGCTGTATATGTCCTGGACCTTACAGATGTGAATACTATAGTTATAAAATAGCATAAGTTTTAAAAACAATCACTTTCAGAGCTATCTGTGCTGAAGTCTTGCTACTATTGCTCAAAGAAATTGCTTTCAAAAGCAGATACCCATGGTTATCAGAAGCAAATGATCAATCTCACTGCTTTTCTATTCTTTTTTCTTTCTCTTCTACTTTTCCTTTCTCTTTTCTTCTGTTACTTATTCCTAACTATATTACAGAAAAAATAAAACAAGAAAAGAAAACCTCCAAGGCAGAGCATTTTTAACTGTTACTTTTTAATACTAAAAAGTAATTTATTTTTACATCATTCTTCACAGAATTTTTGGTCACTTGCAACAAAATAAATACAATGGCATTAGAAAATAGATATGCAAATAAACAAAATATTGATAAGGGTAGAAAGATAAAAAGAACATAGCTAGAGAGCAGTGGCAGTCACCTGATTTTGAATTGCCCAAACATTATCTCCCCAGAAAACATAAAGTCAGCATAGCAAGTAAAATCATATAGGACTCATACCTTCAATATGACTGTGACATAAAATGCCACATCCTTCAAAGTACATATAAATAGAGTAAAAAAATTTCAACAAAGTCCTGCAGCCTTCCTGCTAATGGAAGTTGGGATACAAAGAACAGAGGTGGTAAGCTTTCAGTGACTCTGAAAAAGATCAGGAAAAAACAAAGCAATTAGATGAAATACAAACACAATCACCTCCAAAAAGAAAATGCAACAATGAATGCCAGAGTCTAAGCACAGATCAGTATTGAGTGGTTCTCAGGACTTGAGAAAGTGTGCAACCGGAAGTGGCAGCCTTGGAAAATAATTGTTTCTGGGGAATAACCAAATGAACAGAAACAGGGTAGTATCCTTTGGAGATGAAGCAATAAGGAAATAAGAGGGGAAAATTAAAGATCTTGCAAAAATGAAAGAGAAACAAGACATACCATTCCTTTCCGTCTGCCCTTACCATGACCTTCAATAACATGATCCATGAAGACACTGCACAGAAGAGCATGCTGTTGAACTAAGAACTTTTTCTCTGCAAGGGAAAAAATATGGAATAGGAAAAAATAAATAAATAAATCTGTCCCTCTTATTATAAACTGAAAAATCAGACAATATGAATTAAAGCTTTCCTTCTAATGAAAACTCCAAAACAATTCAACCACAAAGCTAAAGAAAACTAACACAACACTCCAAATTCAATTAAATATCCTCAAACAAAGCATTTAGCACTAAAGAAAAACACCTCAAACAGAAATTTTTTTAAAACTAAGAAATATTTATTTAAATTATTAATTATATTTAAAAACTAGAAATATTTTTTAAATGCAATAAGAAATAAAATGAGAGTTGGTAAAACTTAGGGAAGAAATAGAAGAAAAAGATAAAAGCATGTCAGAAATGAAAACTAAGTTTCTAAGTTGTCCAAGAAATTATACAAATGAAAAGATATCAAAAACAACAACAACAACAACAAAACACCATAAGCAGGAAAATGATATTGAAATAAGGAAATAAAAGAGTTTCCTGAAGAAGTAAAACAACTGAACAACACTAATATTTGGAACTATAATCCATGAAAACATTCCAGAAATAAAAGAAGATTTGAATCTATTAGTGAGTACTAGGTAATCTGACCTAGAAAGATCAACCCTAGGACATATCCAGTAAACTTACTAGGCTTCAGAGATAGAACAGAAAATGAACAGTGTCTCCAAGTGAAAAAATCAGACGACTTACAAAGGCTATAGAATTTAACAGCAAGTCACTTGGTATTCTAAAAGGTTCACAGACAATTCACTGGGGAAAAGATGCTCATTATAATACATGGGGGTAGAATAAGGGAATATCTGAGGAAAAAAAATGAATCTCAGCCCTTATGTCATACTCAAAAGGTAACTGTGAATAGATTATAGATCTAAACATAAGAACTAAAATAATTAAATTCTAAAAAAAACTTTTGTGACCTTGGGTTAAACAAAATCATTAAACTGTAACCTAAAATTAGTAAATTTTACTATATTGAAACTTAGGTAAATTCTACTTCAGCAAAGGTTTGTCTGATTGTTATTTTTCTTTTCCTTTTTTTTTTTTTTTTAAGAAAACCATGCCAATACCATTTCTTATCCATCACATTAGCAAAAATTCAAAAGCTTGACAATACTCTGTTGGTGAGGGTATTTCAAAATAGGCATTCTCATTGGGATTGCAAAATGGTACCCCTGTGAAGAACTGGTAGTTTAACAAATCTACATATTATTTACCCTTCTACCTGACAATCTCGTGTCTATGAATTTACCCTGAAGGTATACCTCTAATAATATTAAAATAGATATGCACACTATTACAATATTATTTGTGATTAGAAAATATTGAAAACTACTTTAATCTCTCTTGAGTAATATGGATTGATTTCCAGGAGATACTACTGAGTAAAGAAAAAAATTCAAAAGAATATAAATACTGTGCAATATTTAATAAGAGCAGTTATATATCTGCTTATCTTTTACAAAAGACACCAAAGGAAGGATAAACTACACAGTGATGAAACTGGTTATCTACAGTGTGGGTGGACAGACAGTAGATAAGATGTAGGAGAGACTGACACCTGTCTGAGAATGACTTTTTATATAATTTTTACTTTGAGGAGCATGTTAATATTCAACACATTCAAAAAATATAAGAAAAGCAATAAAGATAAGGAAGGGAAAATGAACTTAAAGGTACAAGCAGACCAAAACAAATGAATCCATTTGTATTTCAAATGAGTACCATGTCCATGCTAAAGAAAACTAATTCAAGCAACTTACGAACACAATATTTGTGTTCAAACTTTGACAGGTTGGGTTGAGTTGGAAAAGAAGTACAAACAAATCCTAAACCTTTTTTAGTATTTTTTGTTGTTTTAGTAGTAGAGACAAAGCAGTTCTTTTTTTTTTTTTTTTTTTTTTTTCCAAAGAGATTTTATTTATTTGAGAGAGAGAGAGCTCAAGATGGGAGTCAGAGGGAGAAGCAGGGGCTGATGCGGGACTTGATCATGACCTGAGGTCAAGGCAGATGCTCAACTGACTGAGCCACCAGGCAGCCATAGGCAAAGTGATTCTGAAACCCGTTTTGGATGTAGCATAGATTTTAGCAAATGTGTTGACTGTTGTTGAGAGCCAGAATCTCAGTGAAAAAGCCTAGACATACAAAACAGAATGAAGGAAGTCACAAAAGAATCCTGAGGGTTGGACTGCAGTTTGGAGGTATCATTTCTAAAGTATCATCATTTCTAAAATATATATGTATTTGTGCATATAAATGTACATGTGCATGTATCTATCTGTATGTTTGCATGTATGCATATATATGTATATATATATATTTTTTTTTTTTCTCCCATTCCCTGGCTCTGTCAGCTGTAAGAGCCAAGAAGCAGACAACCTAATAGCAGTGAGCACATAGCATATCTAAGTGCCCAGATATCATTCCCTACTAAAGGAACCCAGTTTCCTTGAAGAAATGACTAATTTAAGCATTGGTGGAGGGTAAGTACAAGACAAACTTGGAAAATCTCATTTTGCCAGAAAATAAGGAAGTGCTCAAAATGATCGAGTCTTGTCACAAGGAACAATCTTGAAAGGGGCTTCTGCTGGCCAAATCTGGAAGGACTTGAGTACCAAAATAATTAAATACAGTAATGAATTTCAGACCATTGAAAAAATAGTAATTCATAATTCCGTACCATTAGTAAATGGATTAATTAGTTAATTAATGGGGAGAAAGGAGAGCTCTTGCTCATTATAGACTCTTGAGTGCTGATGTAACTGCAGAGAGGCTGCCAGATTTGGGAAATCAGCATTTTGCATCTGTGTTCGTATAGACTGAATCAGGCTGGAGTCATCAGATGCTAAATCTAGGGGGAAATTTTGATGAAGAGCAGAGTATTTACATATTTACATGATTTTAGAGTAGCTCTCTATAAACTGCTTATTAATTGCTAGGGGAAAATAATAATTATACAGTAGTGAGATAAGACAACACCTTGACTGGTGCTAAAAATTGATAGTACCAATGAAGAATAGATGGAGAATGTGACTCCAAATGTGGAACTTTGAAAAGGACTCATCACCTCTGTAGTAATCCAACTAAGAACATGTAACCTGAATCTAGCCATGAGGCAGCATTAGACAAACCCAAGATTAGAGATACTTTAATTTTTTTTGAAGTGGGGTGTGTGTGTGTGTGTGTGTGTGTGTGTATGTGTATGTAAGAGAGAGAGAGAGAGAAAGAGACAGAGAGACACAGAGGAGTATGAAAGAAAGAAGGATTGTATTCTTCAAAAATATCATTGTCATTAAAAAAGGAAGGAGGAAAGGCAATAAAAGGTCCCAGATTAAAAGAGCCTAAACAACAACAACAACAAAATAAAAAAATTTTTTAAAAAAAGAGCCTAAACAGGGAAAGTAAATACAAGACCCGACTATAGTAGTTCGGATCCTGCCCTGAAATGGAAAAATGTTCTTAGCGGTATTATTGGGTCGAGTGACAAAACTGGAATACAGATGGCAGATTAGGTAAAAGTATTGAATCAGTGTTAAATTTCCTCAATTAGACAACTATACTATGGTTATGTGAGAATATACTCGGGAAAATACTGACATTTTTAGGGGTGAAGAGCCATGATGTAGGTAACTTACCCCAAGGTTAAGAAAAAAGTGGGGTGTGTGTGTATGTGTGTATGTGTTTATGTATACACATCTGTATGCATATGTGTGTGTGAACGTGTGTCTATTTACATGTGAGAGAGATTGAGAATATGCAGAATCTCAGCAGCCTCCAAGTATCAGCGCCTTATAAGAAAGAATACTTTTTTTCTCATTCATGAACGTGTTAGCGAAAGGATGCATCTGGTGAACGAGGTAAATCTGGGTGAAGGGTGTGAGGGTGTTCTTTGTACTATTTATTCCTAATTCTTGCAACTCTTGGGTACATTTGAAATTATTCCCAAATAAAAAGTGTTTCAAAGTCCTCTATTTTTTGGCCAGTTTTCAGACTCATTAAGTATTTTTGTACTGTGGTTGGTTTGCCTTGTTAGTGTCTTCCATACCTGCATCAGTTCATATGGCCAGGATTTTTTTTACATTTTTAGTGTCTCTTTGCATCCTGAAAGTAGAAATTTTGCATCTTTGTTTTACATTTAGAACAAAGTAGAGGGTGTGGTTTTTTCCTGCATTTAATTAAAATTTTCTTTTCTCCTAAATGCTTAGAGCTTAAAAGCTTTAGAATGTCAAGCATGCTTGACACAATAATTACATGAAGGACTGAGTAAGAAATGAATCGAAAGAAAAATTACGTTTTACTTTTTTTTTCCCTTGCAATACCTACTTCTTCCACTTGAGGCCCTCCTGTATTTATTTCTCTGAATGGATTAGTTTCTATTAAGGAAGGTCAGGTTGTCATGAATAAATTATCTAAGACAAATCTGTATCAGAACTTAACAAGATTCAATAGGAAAGGATGCAACATTTATGAAAAAATAAACAGGAAGAGGAATCTTTTATGAGGAATGGTGAATTAGAATAAGGAGTAATATAGGAGATAATGGGCTTTGGAGTTAGACCACACAGGTTTATCCAGATCCTGCCTCCTTCTTTGCTCTTGACCTTGGGCAAGCTACTTCATCTCTTCAAGCCTCAGTTTTGTCATTTCTAAAATGAGCTTGATGATAGGATCCCTCACAAAACTGTCAGCAGCATTAAGATAAATAGTATAAATGTGTACAGTTTATAGTAAGCACTCAACAAATATAAACTATCATGGTCATTATAAATAATAGAAAAAGAAATATTAGGTGCTGAAAAAAGATAGAATGATTTGTTTTAAGCATTTGATTTAGAGGAGGAAAATCTAAATCTGGCTGCAAGGATAATGAGACTTTTTATGGAGAGGATAACATGTACATGAACTGGGCCAGACATAGAAAGGAAAGAACATTCCAGACAGAGGGCACGGCATGCAAATCATGCTGCCAAAGAAAAAGTCTCGTCTTGGGGCACCTCGGTGGCTCAATCGGTTAAGTGTCCAACTCTTGATTTTGGCTCAGATAATGATCTCAAGGTCGTGAGACTGAGCCCCACGTTGGGCTCTGCACTGAATGTGGAGTCTCCTTGAGATTCTCTTTCCCCTCTTCCTCTGCCCCTCTCCCAACCCTCTCTTTAAAAAAAAAAAAAAAAGTCCGAGAGTCAGAATAGGCCTTTTGCACACTAACTGTACTAATATTTGTTAGTATGTTTGTGTCTTCATGTCTAAAAGTATAATAATGATATCCATGTTATAATTTGTCCAAAGGAATCAAGAGTGCAGAGTTAAAACTGTTAGGAATATAGTAGGTTCCTCAAAAATAATAGTTTTGATCTGTATTCTTTTATCATCATCATCATCAAAGGCCCAGGAACATAAGGGAGCTATGGACAGATGAAAAGTGTTAGAAAGTGATATTGGGGTGGGTATGTTGGGACCAACGCATGTAGGTGCTTGAATACCAGCCTTAAGATTTCAGACAGCAGACTGCCTCTGAAGATATTTGACGAGGGGAAAAGATTATCAACTTGCTTAACCTATAATCTGACCCCTTTACTTCATACTCTGCATCTAGCTTCTTAGCCCTATTTTTTTTTTAAACTGCAGAATTTTACCACTTTTCACCACTTCCATCACTAGTCTAATCCACTGTCACCTGCTGCCTGTGTTGTAATGACATCTTCCTACCAAATCACCCTGCTCTTAACCTTTCCCCACCGCCATATGGTCTAGTCTAAACACAGCAGCCAGAAGTATCCTTTTAGAACTTAAGACAGGGGGCGCCTAGGTGGCTTAGTTAAGTGTCCGACTCTTGATTTTGGCTCAGGTCATGATCTCAGGGTCCCAGGATCAAGCCCTGCATCAGGTTCCATGCTTGGTGCAGTCTGCTTGAGATTTTCTCTCCTTCCTTCTCTTCTCTGCCCCCGGACTCATGCTGGCTCTCTCTCTCTCTCTCTCTAAAATAAATACACAAATGTAAAATTAAAAAAAAAAAAAAAAAGAAAGGAAAAAGCTTTAATTTTTTTTTAAAATACAAAGCTTAAGTTAGAACTCTTTAGGGATTTCCATCTCAGACTTAAAGCCAAAATCCTACAAGTAAATATGACAGCCTTCAAGAGCCTACCTGATCTGTCATCTCCACACTCCTCTTACCTCAGTGACCTCATCTCTTATAACTCTCCCCTACCCCTCCCTGTACCATCCACTCCACTGACCTTCAACCTTTACAGTGTGTAAAGTTTTGTGGTATTGCTTTCTTACATGTTACATGCTTGTCATGTTTTTGTCCTTATATCTATCAATGAGAGGTAAGTTTCACATCTTTGATATGTTCATGGATTTGTATTAGAATAATATTTGACACAGAGTAGGAACTCAATATTTAATGAATAGATAAAGGGATGAATGAAGACTATCTGTACTTTTCTTAAAAATTTTATTCATTTACTTAGAGAGAGCACGTGTGCATGAATGGTGTAGAGGGGGAGAGGGAGAGGCAAACTCCCCACAGGGAGTCCAATGGAGAGCTCCATCCCAGGACCCCGAGATCATGATCTGAGTTGAAGCACCCAGGTGCCCCCAAAAGATCTATACTTAAGAATATTAACAGTATGTTGGGAAGTAACTGAAGATCAGAGAAGAGACTTTTGTAATAGTGTAGACCAACACTGTCCAATAGAGATATACTGAAAGCCATCTATGAATTGTTAATTTTCTAGCAGGCACATTCTTAAAACAATAAAGAGAAATAGGTGAAATTATTTTAGATATATTTTATTTAGTCTAATATATCTAAAATATTGTTGAACATGCAATATTAAAAATTCATTAAAGAGATATTTTTACATTCTTTTTTCATACTGTATCTTTGAAGTCACTTAGCAATATCTTATTTTGTACACTAAATTTTCATTGGAAGTACTGGATCTGTGTTTAGATTTAATAAGATTTGCAGTTGAAAAAAATAGATTCATATACCCAAATGTTCCAAACATATTTAAAAATTTTCTACTAACTGAATACCAAAATGTTTGTCCTTTAATATTTGCATCCATAAGGATAAAACTATTCCATGTTTTTCTAAAAGACTTCATCTTTCAAGCAAAGCCATTTTATTTATTTTTTATTTTTTTTTAAGCAAAGCCATTTTAAAAGTACATCTTTTCAAATTAAGTATATCACTAATTCTTAATACCATTACTATCCGTTTCATAGTAGTGTGTACATTGAAAGCAACTCTAAATTTCAGTATCAACTTAGCATACCTCCAGTTTTTCTTAGTTTTTGTAACTAATATATATAACTAATTAATACCTGCATATTGATTTTTGATAGAAAATTATGTAAAATCATTATTATTGATGTATATTATTGAAAGTTTAAATGTCAGTATAAATTGTTATACTTGTTCAGCTTCACAAATAAGGTTTCCCTTTTCTTAGAGCTTTAAATTTAGCTCATTCATGTGCAGTGTGATAATGACTTTTTTTTGTCTTTGATTATTGAATGTTAGGCAAGCATTCCTTCTGTTTTAAGAAAATTTTGATTTGAAATTAAAAGTGCAGTAAATCTTTGTAAAACTCTTCCCACAACTTGAGATGCCTGGGTGGCTCAGTTGTTAGGCGTCTGCCTTTCTCTTGGGTCGTGATCCTCAGAGTCCTGGGATCGAGCCCCACATCGGGCTCTCTGCCTGGCGGGAGGCCTGCTTCTCCCTCTTCCACTCCCCTTGCTTGTGTTCCCTCTCTCACTATGTCTCTCTCTGTCAAATAAATAAAGTCTTTAAAAAAAAATTTTTTTCCCCACAACTCAGCCAAGGAGCATTAGCAAAGAACACAGGATCATTAAATTCACTGTCTTCTAAACTTAGTAAAGAGCCATAGAATTTGCACATATATACTACAAGTTGTTAACAACTGTATCCATGATATTTTTAGCACAATCAACCTCAAAAAGCTTTGCACAGATATTTTCCACATGTATGGTACAGTGGAATAAAGCAACAAGACAGTCTCTTGTTTGAAAATGTCAATAAATTTGAATTTTTGATCCAGCATAGCTGGAGCACCGTTCATTATCATAAACAGTTTTACTCATTATGCAGGTGAAATTCTTCGAAAGGTGTTAAAGTTAAAAATATCTAGACCAAAGCTTGGTGTTTTAGGCTACCAGTTGACAACTTTTTTGTCATAAATTTGGAATTCCTTTAAGATAATACATACATGACGCTTGAATTGGGTAGTGTCTCCTGAAGAAAGGTACTTGTAATTTTCCAAATTTTGAATCAATGGATTATTGATGCTGTTAGAAAGTTCTTGTATTCTATAGGCATTTGTTTTGTGACATAATTGAAGATCTTCCATTTTTGGTAAAATACCTCCTCTGGTCTCTTATCATGAATGAAATTACAATCTTGATCTAAAAATAGTTTACTCTTTTGTGCAACAATCCAAGCCATTTTATAGCTAGCCAAAGTTACAGATGTTGAACATTTTACTTCTGATTTCAGGTGACAGATTTCATTGGTTCTTGTTTGATTGTTAAGAGAAACCTTCTTAACAGATTTACCATGTAGGTGCAAAAATGTCTCTTACTATTGTTCACTTTTTATATATTTAAAAATTTTCATTATGACAGCTGTATAGATTGCAATTACATTTATCATGAAATTTGCAACATTCTTTTAGTCTCTCTTGTCCTGATTATGTTACTAGTTAATTATCTGTATTTTGCACCAGAAATATGTCTTCAATTTAAATATACATTTTTCCATATCTGGTGTTTTAAATAGAAAAAAATAGTTATATCCCAATAAAAATAAGCATTTCAATTTAAATACAAATCATAATTTACATTCACTATTTCTGTAATTCATGTTGTTGAATGAAATATTCAGATAAGCCCACTATTACATTGTTACATTAAAAATTTTAAATTAATTAACTCATTGGGAGTAACCAGATCAGTTTATGTATACTACTCAAATGATTTACATACCTATCGAACACTACAGTTCAACAACAATATCTTTTTTTTTTAAGATTTTATTTATCTATTTGACAGAGAGAGATCACAAGTAGGCAGAGAGGCAGGCAGAGAGAGAGAGAGGAAAGCAGGCTCCCCGCTGAGCAGAGAGCCCGATGCGGGACTCGATCCCAGGACCCTGAGATCATGACCTGAGCCGAAGGCAGCGGCTTAACCCACTGAGCCACCCAGGCGCCCCAACAACAATATCTTAAATGATGCACTGATTAAAGTGAAACAGTTCTATCAAAACAACAAAGTTTTGTATAATTTTTTAAAAAAACGTTTTTTACTTAATATTTTTAAATTGAAGTGCAAACTAAAATTAAATTTAAAATTCAGTTGACTAGTTGTACTTCAAGGGCTCAGTAGCCACCTATAGCTGGTGGCTACCACAATGGGCAGTGCAAATCTAGAATTCTGTGTTCTTGCTACTCAAAATGTGGTCCAGGACTAGCAGTGTCAGTAACACCTGGAACTTAGAAATGTAGAGTCTCACATGCCTCCACAGACCTACTGAATTACAGTCCATATCTAACAAGTCCTCAGGTGATTTGTGTACACCTGAAAATTTGAGAAGCATTCGTCCAGGTAATAAGCAATGGAGGGTTTAACCCGGTAGTAGCAATAGAAATCCACCAACAAGGTCTGTATGAAAGATGCTGTAAGGGTAAAGGCAAACAGACTTAACCATGATAGAAGGTATAGTAATAGAGCAGTCAAGGCTTTGTACTGAGGCTGAGAGACTGTGATTATTCATGCCATAATGAATTCACAGTATTTATAATATTATTTAATGTATCCAATTTAGTGAAAATAATTTAAAATATATGTGTGTTTGTACAAACACATGCATACATACTGGCATGACTGTGCCTTTCAGAAATGCACGCTTGCAATAAAAAATACCCAAAATCAACCCTAAAACTCTTCTTTATTTAAATATATTGACTATGAACACCATTCAGCTTCTCTTATGTATACAGAATATTATTCCATTTAACATTTCAGTGATACAGATGAATTGTTAATGAAAGAGTTCCTATGCTTTATTGAAATTGCTAAAATTCTAACTTCTCGAGAATTAGTTTCTTTTTTCACAGTTAGCAAAAAAAGTCTTTAAAAATTACAAATAGAGAATGTGTATAACTCTTCTCTTAAAAACTTCTAAAAACCAGAAACTTGAGTTGTATGAAATTTGGCAAAATTTCTTTCCCTTTTCTTGGTAACCTTTTGAAGGCCTTAACATGAAGTCAGCTCAGTACTAATAATTACATATAAATCCCTTAAATACATAGGTAACCTGATTATTAAAACATGGCTAGATTGATTTTCAATTTGTTTTACAATGATGCTTACCAGTTGCTTCCAAAGGGAGGAGAGAACACAATTTGATATCCTTTGTTCACTCATTTATAAACTTTTAATTGAGTTATTGTGAGACAGTGGCCTGATCCTAAAAACAGAATAATCTCCCCCTTTTGAAGGTCCATTAGCTATTATAAATTATGGAAATTAATTTACCTTTTTTAGTGGCCCAAAAAGAAAGCAGTGAAGAACTGAAAGAGAGGGAGAGGAAGGAAGAAAATGAGTAAAAAGGAAAGGACAAACTATGCAAAGATCCTTTCTCACTAGAAGGATTCAGTACATTGCTTTTTTTAAGCCAGGGCTGACTACTAGAATACTTAACTGTTCTGTAAGGAATTGGTTGCACTGTTCTCTAAAATCTCTATTTTGGTGACTTTTCATGCTTTAACAGAATAACCCTACCTTACTGTCTAAAATCACGAGTCACAGTTTCCCATGAAATTAGACTTCTCATTATTTTTTTCTTCAAGTTCTAACAACTTTTAACAGGCACAGGCCGTTCTTCTAACAACTTCCTTTGATCAACAACTTTCTAAGATGTACTCTCACACCGAAGTTGTCTCAGGTTCCTTTCAGCAGTGTTTTATGACCTAAGGCAGCTGTGAACCGGTGATCAGTCCAAAGCCAAAGTATTCGGCTTGCCTGAACGAGCCTTTGCCCTAAAGAAACCATGGGAAATTGCTCATTTGGCAGCTTCTTTAGGTTCAGATAAGCTCAGTTGCAGTCGGCCTCACCTGTGCAAAGGTTGGGTGAACGCTTGACGGAGAGCATGAAGTCCTGAGGCGGCCACGTAAGGTCAGCTCAGCACAGGAGTCTTTGGACAGTTGAGGTTGAACATGAACTTAGTCACAGCCAGTGCCGCTGGCATGTGAGCTGTCTTGCTTGATGGATGAAGCAACAAAGGAAACTAACAACAGATTAAATATATCTCTAAAGGGAACAGCAATACTATGCAATTACTAAAGAGGTATTCATGTTTTCACACTTTGAGAGATTGTGTTCCTTTGTGCACTTATTAAAGAAACAGTAAAGCCTCTAATGTTTAGAAGTGGTATCCATCCCTATACCCTTTTTATTCTTCTTTTGGTGACCTGAACTTTTTATAGTATTTCAGTATAGCCCTAGTAGATATTCTAAGATGCTGTCTCATCTTTAGAAAGGAAAGGAGAAAATACATCTATTTGATGTGTCATCTTTTCTGTTCTAAAAGGGTACTGTAGTAAAATTATTCCTGTTTCCATTTCAGATGGTCACTTGTGACCTCAAAATGTCAACTTTTGTTTTCTGTTAAAAACCGTCTTTACAAGCATCCCTCATGCTCCTCTTTTATAGCCAGCCACCTCCTTCTGTCCTCCCTCCGCTAACGCCTTGCAACCAGTAATCTGTTTTCTATCTCTATAATTTTGTCATTTCAAGAATGTTATGTAAATGTGATCGTACAGTGTGTCACTTTTAGGCATTGGCTTTTTTCACTCAGCATAATTCCCTTGGGACATATCCAGCTTGTTGCATGCATCTATAGGTCTTTCTTTTTTATTGCCAAGTGCTTATAAAACTGGTAAAAAAAAAAAAAAAAAAAAAAAAGTCTGGGGTACCTGGGTGGCTCAGTCAGTTAAGCATCTGCCTTCAGCTCAGGTCATGATTCCGGGGTCCTGGGATGGAGCCCAGCATCGGGCTCCTTGCTCAGCAGGGAATCTGTCTCTCCCTCGGCTTCTCTCTCTCTCCCTCTCTCTCTTTCTGTCAAATAAATAAATAAAATCTAAAAAAAAAAAAAATCTGATAAGGTCTGATTGTTTTGTGGATTGCATCAATGAAGTTTCCTGATTGTGATATTCTATTATAGTCATGCAAATTACAACCACTGGAGGAGGCTTATTGAAGCATACATGGAACCCCTCTGTATTATTTCTTACAACTGTGTGTAATCTACAGTTATCTTTAAATGATTTTTTAAAGCCCAAAAAGAGTCTTTTGAAGAAAAGAAATTAAAAATCTCTTACAATGATAGGCAGCAATCTGAGTGGAGAAACTTACTTTAAAGAAAAAAAACTCAGTCGAATTTCTTTCTCAACGTTAATTCCCTTTTTGCGAATCAAAATATGACCCATATATTTTCCAACATTAGACTTTGCCCAAGAAACTGCCTAAGTTAAAGACAGCTTGCTTGGAAAAGGAACACAAGAGCAACCCAGTTGGCATCTTTGTTTGCCCAGACACCAGCCATCTCCAGTGATTCACTGGACGTGAATGTGGCATTCTCATCAAGCATTGGCAAAGATGTCTCTTTCAGAATCCCTGTTCCCAAATAGTTTTCTTTTTTAATGTAGAAAAGGCCTTAACCATTTTAAGAAAATCTGAGCAGTAATTTTGTTATCCTGTTGATAGTACAGAACCCATTTGAATGGTGTCAGATCAACTAGAATCACAGAATTTTCCAAGTCTCAGGAATTTGGAAGGGAAGTAATCTTATTCTTCACAGAAACCTTCCAGTTCATTTGATGACTGTATTTTCTGTAGCTTTTTGGCTCAGTTAGAACTGATGTTGGGGTTCTAGGTTCCCTGCTGTGAGCCACTTATTTTCTGGCTGTTCAGGGACCAATTCAGCGCTCTGTCATCAATTGTTCCACGCATGCCTGGTAGCGACTTACAAGGGAAACTTGGCAAAGGAATCTAAGACACATTTATTAATGCTCTTTTCTATGGATGCACTGGGAAGGCCAGATGTACTCTTGATGAGGAACTTTCATTCCAATGAGAAGAAAGTAAAATAGAGCAAAACCACCCTCACTTCCTAGAAAGCATTGCAGAATTGGTGCCCTTTCGCTGGTGAGTTGTCAGAGGCATGTTTGTCTGCCCATGTAGGCATTCCTCCCTGTAATTTTTCTTACTTAAAAAGAAAAAAAAGAAGAAGAAGTACAAATCTCTAAAATTTCCTTAGTTGCTAAGAGAGCACCTTTCAGGGTGTGTTTTAAACATCTATGCAGAGGCCAAACATTTTCTGTTTCTTGATGTGAGAGCAATATATATTAATTTGCTGACAAACTAGTAAATTTTACCCAAGGAGGAAGTAGTGATAAGGCAGTTGACACTCTGAAACTCTTATCTTGGCGGTTCACTATGTGAGAAACGCTTTTGGTAGTCTTACTTCAATATGGGACTTTTGACATTGGGTTAAGTGATTTATTCACAAACTATTTTAGAATTAAAAACAAGACTTCTCTAATTGTATCTCACCCTACATAAATAAATCACCCTATTTAAAAATACTGTACTTTGACTTAACTGTCATCCATTTTAGATACCAAGGAGTGTCTGTGACCATGAGTTTCAAATCAAATGGTGAATTCCATCATAATTCTTTAATATTGAAGGTAGCTGATTTCCTGATCTGATGGCTAGTGACATTCTGCCACTCCTGACCATATGGCCTTCATGTTATCCTGTATCCCGTCCTACTCCCTTTGGTTCTTCACTTCTCTTATAATCTTAATAATTATCCCCTTTTCCTAATAGATCTCCTTACATTGTAGCTAGTAACCTTCTTTCTACCAAATCTGTTGCAGATATGTTCCCCTATATATAAATTGCGTTTCTGATTTTTTTCAAAGATTTTTTTTAATACGGGTGTTTTTGTGTTGTCAGATCTTTTTCTTTGTGCTTTCTCCTTTTTAATAATTTTTTAAAAGTCCGTTCCTTGACAGATTTCAGATATATATTTACCTAGTTTTCAACTGCCCTGCCCTCGTGTCTGCCTTTATTTAACTCATTTATGAAATTATTCTGTTTGGTATAAGGTATGAGATGAGGGCTTACACTTTATACTTTTGTTTTCCCAAATAATTTGTTGTTGCAACTACTCATTGTGTTGTGGTATCTCCGTTACTATAGATTAAACTATTGCATCATCTAGGGTCTGTTTGGGGCTATTTTTTTTTTAAAGACTTTATTTATTTATTTGACAGAGAAAGATTACAAGTAGGCAGAGAGGCAGACAGAGAGAGAGAGAGAGAGAACAGGCCCCCCCCCCGCTGAGCAAAGAGCCGGATGCCAGGCTCTATCCCAGGACCTGAGGTATTGTTTGGGGCTATTTTATCTTTCAGTTGCTTTGTCAATAAATATTTATTGGGTGAATGAGTGTTTTATCTAACCCTTTGGCCAGTACCAACTATTGAATAACTTTATTATGCCTTAAATCTTTGAGCCGTGTTCCACCCTGTTTCTTTCTTTCTTGTTATTACTGTTGTTTTTCAAAATCTGCATACCAGTTCTCACTGAATTCTTTTTCTTCCAAATGAACTTAAGAATATTATTACCATGCTATCTAGATTAGAACTTAGAACTCTTGGTCATGTGATTCCAATGAATTAAAACTCTAATTGAAAGGAGTATATCTCCTTTCTTAATCTCTCTCTTAAACCCCAAGCTTCAGGTAAATTCTAGCTGTTTGATAGCTGAAAAGTAGCCTTTGAGCTGTAGCAAGTTACAGTAAGCAGAGTTTACATTCTGATCGGGAAAGGAAGTTTGCAGTAGTGTAAATGTTTCCTTGAGCACCTTTGTAATCAGAATTGGAGAAGTAGGAAAATAGTTTTTTCTTTTATGTCAACCTTCACTAAACCAGTAAAGTGCTTGTTTTGGGTTAAATGCATTTAACTAGATTTGAACTAATTTATATTTATATTGTGAACAAGTTTCATGGTAAAATTTATCAGATAGGTGTACCTGTGTATCTGTCTTTAATTAGGGACTTCTGTTTTTAGACAGAGATTGAAAATTGTTTCTTTGGTTTTCTTTGATGTTCAGAGTCAGAGCTCAATTTTGCACCTTTTGGAGAAAGAGGCAGGTGCAGGTAGAGAAGCTGACAGCTCTTGGGAGGGTTAATCAGAGCTAATTATAATTTGATTGACCTGCTTTTCCTCCAGAAAGCTTAACCAAATCTTCCTTTGCAAAATGAGGATTTTGCTTTTTCAGACAAACTGAAGAAAATCTTTATTTCCTGGATTTACAAATGTCTATCATTTTACACACTTTACAAAGAAGTGTCACCATAGAAGAAGCAGGGATGTGGGGGTGGGAAAGGATGTTCACGATTATATAGTCCTTGAGAACGTATATTATATTAGCTTGCGATGAAAAACTGTACTTTGTAGGGAAATACAAACTAGTGTACATAATTATCTATGTAATGAAAAAACCAAGAAATAACAATTGTCAAACACAGTGAAGTGTAACTGTCCCTCGTCCTACATAGTTTTAATGTAACTCATTTGCTTGATAAATACTATGAAAAGATTTTTAAATTTATATATAAAGAGAATATAATGAAATGATTTACTTCTCATTAAGTCCTTTTCATAGCATGGTTTATGGTTGTTATTACAATTATCCAAATGAAATATAGTTCTACTAATAGTCTTATAAAATTGAAACATTTTATGAACTTTTCTTTGAAAGCTTCTTTCCTAATAAAATTCTCTAAGGCAGTCACTATATATGCAAAACAAAGTTGTCATTTTTACCGTCAGTCCAGTTATATCTCATTTTTATGGTAAGTGGAGCACCTATGTTCATATTACATAGGGTTTTACTCTCAGTTTGTGTTCTAATTTGGGCAGTCAAGATTCTTTGGCTTTAGAAAGTTAGGCAGTAAAATACTTAACATTTTAATGACAGCTCAAGATAGGAGTAGGAGATACTAAGCATGTGATTAATTACAGACAACGGATATTATAAAAGATAAAAGTAGGAAAAAATCATTGTAAGCTGAAGTAGTCTGGCTGCTCAGAGAAGGTAAAATCTAAAGTAGATTTGAATGATAGACAAGAACCAAATGAAGAAAAAAGGGTAAAGTGGAGGGAACAATGTGCTGGAAAGTGTCCTCAAGGCAGGAGAGTTCAGTGTAAGGCAATTTGGTAAGTCATGTAATTGGATATGGTAATCATGTAAGAGGGTGCTAAAGCTGGGAAGAGAGATGTGGAACAAGTAGTGGAAAGCCTTGAAGTAAGGATATTGAGGATGTTACCTAAGGTTATCTTAGGTTGGTTACCTGAGCAGTATTTTAGGAAAATTGGTCCTTCAGAAGCATGCAGAATACGTGAGAGTGAAAAACACAGTAGGCAGGGTGATCATTTATGTGATTTTCATTGTACCTAACATTGAGGTGATGAGAACATGAATCAGTAATGTGTTGGCAAGAATGCAGATTAAGGAGTGGCTGCAAATACATCATAAATGAAGACTTCACAGTGCTTAATAAGTGATTAGGCTTGAAGGTGGGATGGTGGGCTGGATGTATGCATGGAGGAAGAGAAAGGAAAGAGAGAGGAGAGAGCACATTTCAGAGGCCCATAGAAACTTCCATGAATTCATTTTCTTCCCCCAAGTGCATCCATGTTTACAGAATGAATTGTGGATTCATTCGTGAATACCTGCAAATTACTTTGAGATGATCCATTGGGAGAAATAGTATACACATTTTAATAAATCTGATACACAAGTTAAGGGACCTATACATAACTTGCTTTTAAACACTTTTCCTTCAACAGCCTTCTTCCTGCAATAACCCTTAATCTTTTCTCACAAGCTGTAGTGGGACCAGGACCAACAAGAGTTCTCCAGTGAGTGAATGTCGGAAGCTGATAAGAGAAGTATTCTTTCGGGCTTGGTAGCATAAGTTACCTTATACCAAGACATATATCTCTTTGCAGTCTCTTTTTTTCTCCAGTTGGCCATTGACATTTTGAAAGATTTATTGATTAGCTTAAAAAGTACAGAATTTCAAAGGTTACTGATATGGATGTACTAGCCTAATTACAAATGTGCAACTGCTGTTAATGCTTTTTCCTTCTACTTTAGGGAGCCGTTACGACTCGTAACTAGAGAAGAGAAGGTTTTACATCATTGTTGCTAACATTAAAAAGACCTGTGCACATTATGTTATTATGTTCCCAAACAACTTCTCTAAAGTTCAATAACTGGTATTACTAATTGATTGCCTCAGGAAAGCCCTTAATAAATTGTCTAGTCTAACTCTCTAATCACATAGGTGATTATGTATATCTTTCAAAAGCAGTAAAGAGGAACTGTAATTGTTTCTTTAACCTTCCTGTGAGAGTTGTTTTGATATTATAAAGTAGGCATTGTTATTTCCCATTATACAACTAAACAAACTGAGTTTCTTAGAGCATTAGAAAATTACACAGCCAGGAAAAAAAAAAATCACAGATCAAAGATTCTGACCTAGGTATAGCTCATTCTAACAGTCATGTTTTCTCTTCTATGTCATGTTCCTTGTGGGGAAGAAATGCTGTATGTGGAAAAACACACAGCACATTGTCTTTTGTCTGAGTTTATATTGCCCTTTGTGTGAGTTGATAATACCCTTTGTCTCCTTTGTCAAAGGAGTGTTTGGTGTGATATTTCCCGAAGATTCATTGTAAAATTGTAAAGTGGAAAATCCTCATTTTACAATGAGACAGTATGAGTTGGAGATATTTCCTCAGTGTCACACACACACACACACACACACAAAGCCAAGTCAGAGATTAGACTTCATAATTCAAGATTCCCTTCCAGTCTCCATGCTCATTCTGCTCAGTATTAAAAAACGTAATGCTTGTGTTGATTTTTCTGATTGCTGTTGCCTCTTGGTTTCTCTTTTATTTCCTAACTTTCTAAGCTGAATTAATCTCTACCTAATACAAAATAATTCAATGAACTGGCTGCAGCATCTACCCCGATGGGATTTAGGGCTCATGGTGAGGTATTCAGAAAATTCTGGCTCAATTGTTACTGACATGAGAGGCTTTACAGTAATTTATTAGAAGACGACCCGGGAGGAAAAAGAAAAAATGGATTTATGTGATCCTGCATTGCTAAATACAGCACACTGCTGCTCTCTCTTTTTTATTTTTTTACTGCTTCCTCTAAAAGTCATCATTTCAATGCACTAATCTTTTAAACAGCCATTCAGTGGGAATTGGGCTAGAACTTTGCTAAGGGGTCACATTTACCAACCTGACAGTTATACATTGACAAAAGAAATAGCATGAATTTATTCAGCATCAAAACCTCTGCATCTTTTACCACCCAACCGCATTTCACACTGTATCACCATCAGTGAACTATCATGGCTATATAAATTCCATCCTGATTCTTCATTTAATTAACTAGCATTCTTTGAACAAAAATAAAAGTGCTGTTTTTATAGAGGAATAAAAGCTGCTTGGAGTGAGTGTGAAGGAGACAAATCACCAAATTAGTTATTATTCATTGCAGCTATGGAGAATTCTCTGCCCCTCCTCTTTCCCTTCAACGGTAGTATATTTTTTTCTAGCTTAATTGAATGGAAAATGGGGAGCGGTGTAGCAGCCTCGAAGATATTTTAGCGTATTGTCATGTCCACATCCTAAGCTCCTGTAGGGTTGGGCTGATATTGTCATCTATGAGTTTGTCATCTATGAGTTTTGGGGGTTTTTTTTAATCATTTTCTGAATTTGAACAGACAGTATGGCTTTGTAGCCAAGAGCATGAACTTTGAGAGTGCACTGCCTGGGTTCACATCCCAGTCCAGCCCCTTTTTAGGTCTGTGATTTTGAGCAACTTCCTTGACCTTTCTGTGCTTTAGTTTTCCACCTATTAAATGAGTATAAGAATAGACATGCCTCCCACAGCAGTGTATGGATCCACTGAGCTGGTCTGTGTAAAACATGCAAAGTAGCACTGGCATCCATTTCCATCCTGTATGCACAGCCACAGCCTGATGTGGGTTGATCAAGCAGTGACACTCGTGACATGGTCACCTGGCCTGAACCAAACGATGTGGCTTGGTAAATGTTCTTCTGTTTCCCCAGCTATTTCTTCCTAACAGTACCCTTTGATGAGAAGACCACTGGGTTTAAAGATAAGGAAATCAGGTTCTTTGGGTTTTTTGCTGTTGTTTGATCTGAGTATAGTTGACACGCAATGTTACCTCCGTTTCAGGTGTGCAGCCTAGTAATTCAACAACTACAGTTATGCCGTGCTCACCACAAGTGTAGTTACTGTCTGTCACCAGGCAACACTGGTGTGATACCATTAATTCTGTTCCCCATGCTGTACCTTTTGTTCCTGGGACTGAAATCAAGCCCTTTGAATCAGGTGTAGCAGGCCATTGGTCAGCCGTACCTCTCTGTCCTGAACCCTGCTGTCAGGTTTAGCTTTCTGAAGCACTCTGATCTCAAATCAATTTCTGCTCAAAAGTTCTTAAGATTTACCTGATACAAGCCCTTTTGCCGGTCATGCCATTTCTACCAAAGCCTGGCTCTTTCCCTGTCTCTTCTCAGCCTTTTTTTCCCCCTTGTTCTCCCAGGAAGCACCTACTCCAGTCAAAATCGATCTAGTGCCATTTCTCAAATGTATCCCTTCTTGTCTTCTCTTCCTTTGTCCACATTGTTCTTTTTGTCTGTCATGCCCTACTCTGTTCTCCCACTTATGTAAGGCATACTTAATGTTCTGAACGGAACCAGGAAAAGGAAAAGTATCCTTTATCCCCTTTGTATGTTTTTTTAATCACATAATATGATTATCTAGATACACTAGCTGCTAACTAAATGTTGTTAGTGATGATGAAGTCTTCTGTTAGCTGTACTTTCAAACTACATTTAGAATCTAGCTACTTTACACCATCTCCAACACTGTCACCCTTGTTCAAGCCATAGTTTTTATACCTGTCCCCTTCTCCCTGCTCTGCCTTGGCCCACCTGCAGCTCTCTCTCAACCCAACAGCAAAACTAATCCACTTATAATTTAAGTCAGATCGTAATCATTTCTCTGCTCCAGACCCTCCAGTAAGTTCCCATCTCACCCTGAGTAAAACCAAAGTTTTTATGATGGCCTACAAAGCCTCTTAAGATCGGCCATTCCACCCCAGCCTCATCCCTGCCCTCACTCCTTGTGTCCTACGAGTCCCTTCTGCCTGTCTCTTACCACTCTCAACTTAATGCCACACTGGCTTCCTCACTGTTCTCTAAAAATGCAACAAACAATTCCATCTCAGGGCCTTTGCACGAACTATTCCCTTTGCCCCCAAAAGCTCCTTGGGAAACCTTCATGGCTCCATACTTCGTGCAGGTCTCTGAAAATTAAAATAGTCATACTTGAATATTAGCCATGGCGATTGGAGCAGAAAGTTTCATTGTAGAAAAATGATATGTCTGCATCAAGTAAAGGAAAATAAATGGTTTATAGTATAATAACTGCCATGCTAAATTATATTGGTGTCCATGGGGAGGAGACTGTCGTTGACCTAACACCAAAGCACATTTTGAGGGAGCAAGTGGTTTTGGTCACCCCATCTTCTTCCTAAGGTGGAGAGTGTAGCTAGTATATAGTTTTGTTTTGTTTTGTTTATTTCATCATTTAGTAGCAAAAATGGTGAAAAGAGCATTAATGTTGGAGTTCGGCAGACCTGGATTTAAACTCTGGCACTGCTTTGTGTCCTTGGACAGGATATGTAACCTCTCTGAGCCTCTGTTTAATTATGTATAAAATGGTTTTTAATAATGACTCTCTCTGATACTATTCTAAAGGTTAAATGAGAAAAGACACATGAATCATCTAAGACATAACATGTCTAACAAATGTCTTGTGAGCATTGCATCCTATAGAAATAACAAGATGTTTTGCTACTGAATTCCACCTTTTGGCTTTTTTTTTTTTTTTTTCTTTTTTTGAGAGAGAGAGAAGGGTTGCAAAATGGTGGTTTCGTTAAAGCATGGGGACATGACCTGTGGGCAGAAAGAGCTTCTGCCCCGGGATTGTGAGGGGTGTCTGATTGTATACTTGGGAGTTGGGGGAGGTAAGGAAAAAGGAGGTTTCAAAAGGATTTTCATGTGTTAAGACTCACAGGATACCAGAGGCCTTACCATTGTAAATCATAAGGGGGATGTAACAGTTAGACTGATGTCTAGAAATAAGCTTTGGATCCTGGGCTTGGACCACAAGGAAGTCCACAACACCACAGATCTCTCAGCTATTTTTGAAGCTGCAAGACTCTTCCTAGAGCATCAGCACTACCACATACCGGAGTTCTGTAGAAGCCTACTCTTTGTATCTGTTGAACCTGTTCTTAATTCTCTTCTCCGATTTCCTTCTACTTCCCTTATTTCCAAAATGTTATGCTAGGTGTGTGAAGTTGGGGATTCCATACTGAAAACTATCCAAAAAATCGAGAGAGGAAAAGTAAGATCAGGCATTTGCTCTACATAATAAAATAAGGTGAATACTAAGTTTTAAATTGAGATGTGAGGAGCACGTATCTATTGATTGAGTTTGGGAATTATAACTTCCAGAGGAAGTAAAAGATTTTGTTCCACCTGTTTTGCCAAACTATTTTTTAACATGGCATTTTTTTTTCAACGGCCTGAATTTTGAAATCCTCAGGAAGCCAAAGCTGTGGTTGAAGAAACCAGAGCCCTGCGAAGTCGGATCCACCTTGCCGAGGCTGCACAGCGCCAGGCACATGGGATGGAAATGGACTATGAAGAAGTGATCCATCTGTTAGAGGCCGAGATCACAGATCTAAAGGCTCAGCTTGCTGATTATTCGGACCAAAATAAAGTAAGCAAAACCGTCCTCTCTTTTAGTTACCATGGTTTCCTTGCCGTTGTCATGTATCCTGTTTTCATTTCCTTTTCATCTGCACTTCTAAACTAGGTCAGTGTTTGTCTTCTATTATTCAATGATAGGATGGTGTATCCTGATGGGATGGGGGTGGGGGCTCATGTGAAGGTTGTGAGTGTCCCTCTATCCGTATAGCTTGGGGGTGGAAAAGCATGTGCCCCAAATTGATTTGGGTCATTGGTCAACATTGTACAGCTCAGGCATTAAGTCCTGGAACTATTTAACACCTAATTGATTACATTGGTTTTCCCCTTTTGTTCCTAAACTTGCTAATTTGCCTGGTGGGGATGAGAGGAGGAGAGTCTAGGGGTGGGTTTTGCTCTTTGATTAGAGCACTGGAGGAAGTGTGAATGTTAAATAATTTTTGCCCAGGGCCCAAGATAATTAACAGAAAGAAACTGAGTTTGAATTTAATAGGCTCCAATTTCAATAGCAAAATACCAAATGCCGTTCAGAAAGCAATGTGATCTTTTTTTAATGTGAATTTTTTTAGTTTGTGATTTTTTTATAACATAATACATACTATATTCATTGAAAGGTCTTCAAAAACTGTAATAGACATTTATTTCACCGAGATAGAAAATTAAGTAAAGTGAAATATGTTTTATAACTTTTAATGAGTTCACTTAGAATAGGTATTTATATCTCTAATCCAGTAAACTTTCAAGAAAACTTAAAGCTAATTTGAATACTTCATGTTTCTTTATATGAATATAAAACAGTTAAATACCTTAAATGTACCAAGTGGAAATGAAACCACTTTTAGAAAAGTAAAATACGGGAGAAAATCTGAAATTTTCTTTGGTCAGCTCTATGAGTCACTATTACATTTCTCACATCTGCCCATTTAAACCAATTCCAAAAGACAGCTGATGTTCTTGTCACTCTTTGATAATACACAAGGCCAAGGGAAAATCATATTACTTGAAAAGGCAGCTATACTCAAAAATATTACATATGTTTATTATTTTTGGCCCAGTGTTTACATTCTGAAATCAGAGATACATGCTTATTTCATGGGAATAACTTTAACATGATTCTGAAAATACTGGGGATTATC
>PISX010016158.1:0-47215 GCA_004024625.1 Mellivora capensis
TTATCATATGATCTCCCTGATATGAGGAAGTGGAGATGCAACATGAGGGGTTTGGGGGGTAGGAAAAGAATAAATGAAACAAGATGGGATCGGGAGGGAGACAAGCCATAAGTGACTCTTAATCTCACAAAACAAACTGAGGGTTGCTGGGGGGAGGGGGATCGGGTGAGGGGGTGGGGTTATGGACATTGGGGAGGGTATATGCTATGGTAAGTGCTATGAAGTGTGTAAACCTGGTGATTCACAGACCTGTACCCCTGGGGATAAAAATACATTATATGATTATTCAAAAAAAATTTTTGTGGGATGCAGGAAAAGCAGTTCTAAGAGGAAAGATTATAGCAATAAACACATATTAAGAAATAGGGAAAAAAGAGGAACTAACTAGTCAAGCCCAAAGATAACAGAAGAAAGGAAATAAAAGAGCAAAAATAAAGATTTTTTTTTAATTTGACAGAGAGAGATCACGTGTAGGCAGAGAGGCAGGCAGAAAGAGAGGAGGAAGCAGGCTCCCCGCTGAGCGGCGAGCCCAACACGGGACTCGATCCCAGGACCCTGAGATCATGACCTGAGCTGAAGGCAGAGGCTCAACCCACTGAGCCACCCAGGCGCCCAAAAGAGCAAAAATAAATGAAACAAAGACCAGAAAAACAGTGAAAGAATCAGCAGAACTAAAAACCATTACTTTAAAAAGATAAACAATATTGACAGCTAGACTAATTCCTTAGCTAGACTAAAAAAAAAGAGAGAGAGAGAGAGAGAAGACTCAAATAGAACTTGAAGTAAAAGAGGACACATTACTATGGATACTACAGAAATACAGAGACTTATAAGAGACTACTACAGACAAATATATGCTAACAAATTACATAACCATAACATGGTACAAATGGATAATTCATAGTAACACACAACACACCTAGAATGAATCAGGAAAAACAGAAAACCTGATCAGATCAGTAATGAATCAAGAAATTGTCAATGATGAAAAAACTCCCAACATGGAAAATTCTAGGGCCAGATGACTTCACTGGTTAATTCCACTGAACATTTAAGGAGGAATTAGCACTAATCCTCCTCAAAGTCTTCCAAAACATTGAGAAAAGGGAACACCTCCAAACTCATTCTAGGAAGCCAGCATTATCTTGATAGCAAAACCAGATAAGGATACCACAAGAAAAGAAACTCTAGACCAACATCCCTGATGAATATAGATGCAAAAATTCACAACAAAATATTAGCAAATTGAATTCAAGAATACATTAAAAGCATTATACACTACGATCAAGTGATATTTACCCTTGGGATGTAAGGGTAGTTCAACACATGCAAATCAATAAATGTAATTCATCACATCAACAAAATGAAGATAAAAACCACATGATATCTAAACAGATAACTGGAAAAGATTTTGACAAAATACAATATCATTTCAGGATAAAAATTCTTAATAAATTGGATATAGAAGGAACATACCTCAACACAATAAAGGCTATAAGCAACAACCCCACAGCTAACATTATATTCAATGGAGAAAATTTGAAAAGATTTCCTCTGAGATCAGGAACAAGGCAAGGTTGCCTATTTAATATAGTATTAGAAGTCTTAGTTACAACAGTTAGGGTAAGAGAAAGAAATTAAAAGTATCCAAATTAGGAAGGAAGATTTAAAATTTTTGCTATTTAAGGATGGGATGATGTCTTTAGAGAAAATCCCAAAATTAATGATTTCAGTCAAGTGACAGGCTGCAAAATCAGCTTGCAAGAATCAATGGCACCTTAAAAAAAAAAAAGAATCAGTGGCATTCCTTTACACTAAGACAAATCACTGGAAAAGAGAAATAAAGAAAACTATCCCAATCAAAATAGCATCAAAAACAATAAAAATACTTGGGAATAAACTTAAGGAAGTTAAAGAGCTGTACAATGAATTCTACAAGACTTTGCTCAAAGAAATTGAAGACACAAATGAAAGACATCCCATGTTTGTGGATCAGAAGAATAAATATTATTAAAATGGCCATACTACTCAAAATCATCAATTGAATGGAGATTCAATACAATCTCCATCAAAATACCAAAGAAACAATCCTAAAGTTTGTGTGAAATTTCAAAAGACCCTGAATAGCCAAAGCAATCCTGAGAAAAGAGAACAAAGCTAGAGGTATCACACTTCTTGATTTTAAACAGTACTGCACAGACACAGTAATAAAAAACAGTATGGTACTGGCACAAAAATAGACACATAGACCAATGGGACAGAATAGACAACCCAGAATTAAATGTTGGCATATAAGGTCAACTGATATTCAACAAGGAAGCCTACATTACCCTGGGGAAGGATCATCTCTTCAAGAAATGGTTTTGGGAAAACTGGAGAAACACATGCAAAACAATGGAACCAGCCTTTATCTCACACCACTCACAAAAATTAACTTAAAACGGATCAAAGACTTAAATATAAGACCTGATACCGTGAAACTTCTAGAAGAAAACAGGGAAGAAGTTCATCAGTATTGGTCTTGGCAATGATTTTTTGTACATGATGCTAAAAGCAAAAGCAAAAACAAAAAACAAAACAACAAAAGCAAAAAATCAACAGATAGGACTACATCAAACTTCAAGCTTCAGCACAGCAAAAGAAACAACAAAGTGGGACAACAACCTACAGAATGGGAGGAAATTTTTGCAAACCATGTATCAGATAAGGGGTCAAGATCCAAAATATACAAAGAACTCACACAACTTAATAAAAAACAAAATTCTATTAAAAATAGAAGAACTAGATAGTCATTTGTCCACAGAGGACATACAAATGGCCACTAGGCATGTGAGAAGATGCTTAAGGTCACTAATCATTGGGGAGATACAATCAAAAACACAATGAAATGTCATCTTACTCCTGTTAAAATGGCTAGCATCAAGAACACAAAAGACAAATGCTGAGAAGGATGTGGAGAAAAGGGAGCACTTGTGCACTGTTGGTAGGAATACAAATTAGTGCAAACACTATGGAAAACAATATGGTGGCTCTTCAAAAAGTTAAAATAGATTCTACCATGCAATCCAGCAATTCCACCTCTGGGTTTATATCTAAAAGGAGAGGAAACAGGATTTTGACAAGACATTTGCATGTTTATCACAGCATTGTTCACAATAGCCAAGATATGGAAACAACCCAAATGCCCATCCCTGGATGAATGGATAAAAAAGCTGTGGATCCCAGGGCACCTGGGTGGCTCAGTCATTTAAGCATCTGACTCTTTATCTCAGTTCAGGTCTTGAGCTTAGGGTCATGATTTCAAGCCCTTGGAGACTACTTTTAAAAAAATGTGGATTATGTATACAATGGAATATTATTTGGCCATGAAAAGGGAGGCTATCCTGGCATTTGCAACAACACATTATGCAAAATGAGAGAAATCTGACAGATAAATGCAAGTATCGTATGATGTCACTTATGTGTAGAATCTAAAAGAGTCAAACCTGTTAAAAACAAAAACAAAGAGTACAATGGTGGCGACCCTGGATGGAGGGGAGGGAGACCTAAGACTAATGGTGTTTAAGGGTACAAACTTGTAACAAGTAGCAAAGAAGCCATAGAGATCCAGTGCACAGTATAATGGATATAGAAATTACAGGGCACTCTAATGAAGGAATATGATCAGTCTTGCTTCAACGGCAGTCATATTATAGTATATAAGTGTATCCAAGTAGGGGCGCCTGGGTGGCTCAGTGGGTTAAAGTCTCTGCCTTCAGCTCAGGTCATGATCCCAGAGTCCTGGGATCAAGCCCCGAATTGAGCTCCCTGCTCAGCAGGAGCCTGCTTCCTTCTCTCTCTCTGCCTGCCTCTCTGCCTACTTGTGATCTCTGTCTGTCAAATAAATAAATAAAATCTTTTTTTAAAAAAAGTATCCAAGTAATACACTGTCCACCTTAATCTTACAAAATGTAACATGTCAAATTTATTAAATAATAATAAAAAAAGAAATTTAGGGCTTGTGAGAGGCTGCTTTAGACTATGCCCTTAAAAAGTTCAAGGGGCACCTGGGTGGCTCAGTGGGTTAAGCCTCTGCCTTCGGCTCAGGTCATGATCCCAGGGTCCTGGGATTGAGCCCCACATCAGGCTCCCTGCTCAGTGAGAGTCTGCCTCTCCCTCTCCTCCCCGCTCATGCTCTCTCTCACTATCTCTGTCACTATCTCTGTCTCTCTCTTTCTCAAATAAATAAATCTTAAAAAAAAAAAAGTTCCAACTAACTGCCCTTTGCCAAGGTTAGAGTGTTAGCCTTGGCACTGCTGACACTTTGGGCAGGATGGTTCTTCCTTGTGTGGGGGTGGGTGTAGTGGGGGTTGTCTGGTGCCTCATAAGAGCTTAGTAGTACCCTTGGCCTCTATCCATGAGAAGCTCATAGTGCATGCACACACATTTTCCCACTAGATGCTAGCAATGAGCACCAAAAACGCCTCCCAGCGGTGTCCCATGTCCCATCGGAGCACAAAATCCCCCCCCCCCCAGGTGAGAAACTCATTTCATGACAACTTTTGAGAGATACCAATCTAATCCCGCTAAACTCTGGTTCAAAGAGACCCCTGGCTCAAAGACGGAATTCAAAGTAAAGCTGTAGCATGTATTTTTTTCATCGAAATGCACTTGCTTTCTTAAAAAAAAAAAAAAAATGTAACGTAGGAGGGGAGAAGGGAACTCCAGTAAATAAAGGGTCGGGGCAAGTCTGACTTGCACTACCAAACAAGGGTGGGAGGGTATCAGCAGGCAGCTCCCCCTCGAGAGCCCCTCCCCCTCCTGCCGTGAAGACTGCTACGCCACTGCCTCTCGAGTCTCTGGGTGAGCCTCTCACACCCCCGCGGGGCCTTGGTTCTCCTTTACCACCTATTCTCCGGATAAAATTCCCTCTGTTGAACGCCCAGTGTGACAATATTTGCCTGACAGAACCTTGATTGATTCGGTACATGTATTAGGATGTTAAATTTATAAGTAGACTTGGGGAAAATGGACATCTCTGGGATGCTTTCTGCTTTCTTTCTATCCAAGAGCATGACGGGTCGATGTGTCTTTCCATTGGGTCAGATCTTCATCTGTGTCCCTCCAGAGAGTTTCAAAGTCTTATTTAGTCCTTAGCTCTTTTTGTCTTTTTTTTTTCATTTTGTGAGTTTCTTTCTATGTTTTTTATCCTTTGTGTGGCTAACACAAATGGTGCCACGTGTAGGCTTGCTGTAAGGATGAACGTGTAGTTAAATATGTTACTTAGTACTTAGTACTAAGTACTTAGAGCAGTACCTGGGATAAGTAAGTGGCCTAGTAGTGCTGCTTCTGATTATCATCTTAGTTTCTTCCACAGTATTGTCCCACTGATTATTGTTGGAATACGGGTCCTAGTTGTTTCTGTTTCTGTCTCTGTTTCTGCCCAGCTCCCATTCAGTAGGAGCGAGGAGCAGAACTGGATCTTGGGGCATCATTTTTACAGGAAAGTGAGGTGTGCCAATAACAGACCCGCCCCATGTGGATTTGAGAGGCAGGCCTCTAGTCCTTCTATAGATACCCTTTTCCCATGCGACGGTCCCCAGCCTATTTGGGGACTATTTGGTGCTGATACCCAATCATTAGTACCAAGGATGTAACTATTGTTACCTGATGTGAACACACACATACACACACACACACACACACACCCCTTAGGAAAACAAAGCTTAATATTCCTAGGAGCCCGAGTATTGTTGTGGGCAGGCCTGACAGTACAATGCACAACTAATGTTTGCTGCTTACTCTTAAGGACTGGGCTGACAGTTGCCCTCTGTGAGCCGGCCGGCTTGCCAACTGCCCCGAAACTCAATAGTTTAAAGTAACCACGATTCACAGCCTACTCCTGGGTCTCTAGGTCTGCTGGGTTTTTCTGCCGATCTGGGCCAGCCTCGGCTCCTCGCGGCTGGTCTCACACGTGCATCTGTGGGGGGCTGGTCTGGGGTGGCCCCCTTCACGTCTGCTGGGTGTTGCTGGGGCAGTGAATCCGACTGTGCTCTATCATCGACCAGAAGGCTAGCAGGTTTGTTTCACGTGCGACAGAACTGAGGAAGAACAGATGGGCAGAGAGCTTCTTGAGACTCATGCTTGGAGCTGACAACAGCACTACACTCACCACTTTCTCTCGAGCAAAGCAAAGACGAGAAGCCAGATTCAAGGGCAGGACTACAAAGTCACATCGTAAAGAAGGCGTGAATACAGAGAAGCCTGAGAAATGAGAGTCACAGTTGTCTCCCACACACCTGACACCACGGTGACAAGGTGCTGATTTCCTTTTTTTGCAAAGGTTGCTTTGTCGCACTAGTAGCCCAACTGTGGTTTGGGTCGGGAGAAGTTCCACATCTGATGGGCTTTGCCCATTCGCACGAATTCACACCTGTTTTGCTTTCATCCGCTGCCACTGCTTGATGTTGAGCCCAGTCTGAGTCTGTTTGAGAGGGCGATCCCCAGCTCTCGGGATGGTACACTTCCCTCTCTGTCCTGGTTTCTGAGAGCAGTTGCTGGTTTCGATGGAGTTTTCCAATATAGATTGACCAAGACTTTGCAGACCGTTCTCAGCTGGTGGCTGAATAAATCTTTGTTGATGTATCGACTCGGTTGGTCACGGGCTAATTAACTCCAAGTCCTGTTAGAAGCAATCGAAATGTCTTTTCTCACTGTCAGATGGCGGACAGATCTTGGAGGTAATCTGGTCATCTCCTGGCCTTCCAGCATCTCTGCCTGGATGCCCCTGAGTCAGGACCATAGTGCCCTGGTGGCCATGCAGGGACAGACTTTTTCTGCCACAGCAGTGTGTCTTCTTGCCCTTGAGGGTTACCTAGCCACCCTGGGCCAGGCTGTACACCTGTGCTCGCCTCCCACACCACTGCTCTGTTGTGCCCACCTCGCCCGCAGGGGAACAAGAGGAACCCCTGCCCTTCTGCCCCCAGGGTCAGAACATAGGAAGTCAGAGGGAATGGCCACTTCTGGGTTGTGGAGATAAAGCAAATAGTCCTAGAAGACAGAACGGGAAAAGAAAAACATACGCAATAAGAACGTGGTTGAACAGAAGAACAACGTGAACCGTAGGTATTTGTAACTAAGCTTGCTGTTCATAACTAATTAGCATAGGGCAGTAATCACTATGCATATCATTATGTATTTAAAGTTATTTTTATTTATGTTAAACTTTCTTCCTATATTTGGTGTTCCCTTACACAGGTTAAAATATCATATTCTGCTGTGTTTAAAGGAACTCTAGGAGCGCCTGGGTGGCTCAGTCAGTTAGAGTCTGACTTTTAACTTCCGCCCAGGTCATGACATCAGGGTCATGAGATTGAGTCCCACGTGGGGCTCCATACTGCGCGTGAAACCTGCCTGGGATTCTCTCTCTCCCTTTCCCTCCACCCCAACCCCCCAAAAGAATCCTAGTATGATCCAATCAGGTAAAAAAATATATATACACACATGAGCATGTATAGACATATGATTTGCAAGATTTTTATATTTTGGAGTAAAATGTGCATCTATATACGTAAATGCATATATAAGCGATATATAAAATCAAAGAGATATATAAATATCTTTGACCTCTTACAGAGCTAAGTATAAACATATATGTACATCTACGTTTTTGCTGAAAAGTGTCTGAAAGGAGGAACAGGAATTGAAAAATAATGATTACAAGTAGGAAGGGTTTTTCTTTAATTTTCTTTTCAATATACTCTGGTTTTTTTCACCAGAGTAAAAAGTACAGCTTTTTAAAAGCAGTTTACTTGTAAGTTTTAACCCTGTGACCCCCACCTCAAATTAGGGTAACTTCCCGACACAAGAACGAGAATGCTCAAGACCTCAGGGGCAGGAGCGTGGTTTTCCAGGGGGACAGAATCACACCGAGCTGCTGAGGAAGGCTGGGTCCTGAGCTCCCTCGGGCGGTCGCCCCCTCCTTGGGCCGGGACCCCGGCAGCCCTGGGGCAGGCGCGCGCGGAACCTGGTGGCCTCTCTCCCTGCCCCCCCACCCCAGGGCCGAGGCGGCAAAGGCAGCATCTACGTGTGGGCCTCCGGGGACGGTGGCAGCTACGACGACTGCAACTGTGACGGCTACGCCTCCAGCATGTGGACCATCTCCATCAACTCGGCCATCAATGACGGCAGGACCGCCCTGTATGACGAGAGCTGCTCCTCCACCTTGGCCTCCACCTTCAGCAACGGCAGGAAGAGAAACCCCGAGGCCGGCGTGGTGAGTGTGGCCCCCACCCTTGGGGAGGCAGTGGAGTGCACCCCTGCTGCCTGACGCCGTGCAGACGCTGGGTGACGTCATGTGCTACCACTGGATGACGTCACCGGAGGAAGGGGCTCTCCCCTCCTACCCTCAAAGGGTCTGCACCTGTTCAGAGGCTCTGGAGATCCATTGTCTTCCAGGCCTGATAATGCTTTGTTACCAATGTAGAGCCACGCGGTGTGCAAGTTGGAAGCAAGAATTGTGATCTCTTTCCAGCTCATTTTCCATAGATTGTCTTTCTTGTTTATTGTTTTGCCTTGCAAAAAGTGGTGAACTCTGATGATCAAAAAGTTGCCTCAGCACACCACTTGAAAGAGCTAATATTAACAACTGGGCTCTCCTGCCATCTGACCCAAGAACCCATCCATTTATTACAGCAATTAAAAAGCCTCCATTGGAGGACTTCTCTAAGTCCATAAGCCCTCCAGGGCACACATGAATTTTTTCAAGGCAACAGTAGTGGTTTTCACCATATTTTAAAATATGTCCATGATTGAAGAAACAAAAAGTTTAAAAATCCCAGACTTGGATTATTTATTGCATTTTTCTGAGCAGCACTCCCTTCCTGGGCATCTTCGTAACATGGTGAATTCTCAAGTCCCCTTAAAATATTTATCTGGAGAACATAATGAATCTTTTTGGATCTCTTCCTCTCTCTGGGTATTTCACTCACATATCACCATTTCCGTAGACCTCCCAGCCTGGAATTTGGGAGTTGATTCCGTAGTCCTGCTGAGCTACAGCTCGACTGGCCACCTACCTCCGTGCGGTCCCCCAAGGGAGGAAAGGAGCTCAACACAATCATCATTACCAACCAGAATCCAGTCCCAAACTCCTGCCTGGACTCTGCCTTGGCAAGCTGGACTGTGAGCCAGGAGGTCCCTTTACCTGGAAGGGACACAGACTTGACCTGGCTCTCTCTTTGGTCTTGGGTAGAACAGCGAGTGTCCCTGCTCCTCCCAAGCAGAAGGAGGCTTCAGCCTCTCCTATCTTGGGGGAGCTCTGTGGACAGAAAGGGAAAAGAGCAGAGCAGAAACGAAGTGAGGGAGACCCCAATCCTATTGTGCTTGTGATGCATCATACCTCCCCCTAGAAAGTGTCACTCCCTACCCCAAGGGTGCCACTTTGTCCTCAACCTTATCTATGACTCTCTGCTTGGACTGGGGAAGGGCCTTGACTTCTACCTGAATATTGTAATTTTCCCCAATAGATGTCTTAAATCTCCCTAGTACTTTGTCCTTCAAAATAATAGGCCCATATGAGGATTCCACAGACAAACAGAGGAAGGAGAATTCCTGTGACTTAAAGGTGATCATAATGAAAACCCTGGCTTTCACCCCAGCCCATTGAAAAATGAGGGGTTTTTTTTTTCCTCTTTGTGAAAGTCCTTTAAAACCTGTTTGATCGGTCTCCCCACTTAAGAACTGTGGAAGCAATTACTCACACATCTGTTATCTTGGCTTCCTGAGTCCCAGCATCTCTTCATAAGATACAGAGAAACATTCTCTTTTTTTTTTTAAGATTTTATTTATTTATTTTCAGACAGAGATTACAAGTAGGCAGAGAGGCAGGCAGGGAGAGAGAGGAGGAAGCAGGCTCTCCACGGAGCAGAGAGCCCGATGTGGGGCTCGATCCCAGGACCCTGGGATCATGACCTGAGCCGAAAGCAGAGGCTTTATCCACTGAGCCACCCAGGCGCCCCAAACATTCTCTTTTTAATGGCCTGTCCTTCTAGGCAAACTTCAGCTGAGCGTGTTTATTCTTTCATCTTTAGGAAGGCCACCCTTTCATTTGTGAATGGAAAAAAAAATGATGCAATGGCATCTGGGTTTTCCAAACCAATCTCAGTGCAAAAGTCCTCCCCATTGCATGGACTTGGTGGTAGTACTGACTTGTCACTTTCCACCTATAGGGGTTTTCCTTTCAGAATCCAGGAAATAAATGTCTCTCTAGTTTCTGGAATAACTGTAAATATGCTTGTCTTGAAACACTTGACTTCTTTTTATCTTGTGAACACCATAACTATAACCGATTGTCCCTCTTTGCATGGGCTACTAGGAAAATCAAATAAAATGTGTGGCAAGATAGACAGACGGATGCTAAGCTTATTGTTACCTTTATCTCAATCTTCTTCAGAACGAGGCAGAGTTTAAATCAAGGAAACAGATAATCCTCTGCTTCATATTGTTCGGGGATTTGAAGTAGAATGGCCTCTTCACTCATTACTGAACATCTTCCCTTTCAGGCGACTACAGATTTGTATGGCAACTGCACCCTGAGGCATTCTGGGACATCCGCAGCTGCACCCGAGGCAGCTGGAGTGTTTGCACTGGCTTTAGAGGCTAAGTATGTTTCCATCTCGGGGCGGAGGGTGGACTAACATGTGTCTCTCCACCCAGTCCCAGGTGCCTGTGGAGGCAAAAGTGGGTGTGGGAGCCTGTGGAGGGTCAGGGCCAGTGAACTGTGATGGACATTTCTAAAGCAATCCTGGGCCCCAGATGATAAACACACACACTCCACAAATAACGTCCCCAGGGGAGCTCAGTACCAAACAGGGACACACAGATCTTTCTTTCTTTGTGAAAATCATCGTGTTATCCTCTCCGGATCCTTTGGCTATTTTACTCCAATAATACAATTAGCTAAATGAAGGAAAATTATTGCCAGACTGGTATCCAGCAAGCTCGTTCAGAACCCGTGGCAAGGAGGGCGCTCTCCCTCAAGATTTGTTAACTTATAAGGTGAATTCTCTTTCAACACTGATGCAAGGTAGACCAGGAAATGGACTTTACTGAGAAACCTTCCAAGCTACAGGTAAGAGGAGGCTGTCCTCTCGGTTCTCACCATCCCACGGAGAAGCCACATATTGCTGTTGCTGGACACACCTTAAATTTGATCCTCAGCAGAGGTTCCTACCCACCTGTCATTTTGTCTTCCCTTAGGGCAAGCCAGAGGCTGGCCCTAGGTTTGAGGAATGAGCATGTGGGCTTCAAGCATCACCCGGGTGCTGGGAGCACATATGCCCAAGCTGCAGGGGGGCTGCTCAAGAACAGAGCACCAGCCAGTGTGAGAAGTTGGATTCACGCCCCTGGGGAAGGGGTGTTGATTTCCCATCCTTGTCAGCCATTGCTGGGCAACCCTACTCGTCTCTCTTCATATATACACTGTGATTTCTGACTTGCAAAGGAGGTAAGAGTTGATTCCTAGATAGGAAAGGACTTTGAAAGATTCTCTAGTCTGATACTCTGTCTTCAAGCAGAAAAGGCGTCATCGTTCTCCTTTTACAGATAAGGCCCCACATTGGGAGTGACTCCTCTCTTTGGACCAGGCCAAACTTTGATTCTTCTAACAAAACTCATGTGGAAAATTTAGGATTCCAGCAGACACTGATGGAAGTGTGTTTCTATTAAGTGAGGAGTCTAAAACTTCTTGAAGATGAAACAGTTCATCTCAAGGTCTATCTGGCCCGGGTGTCTGAGCTGGCTCTGCTCACTCCAGCCAGGAGCAGACAAAGAGAGGGAATCTGCTGTTGAGGCTTGCAGAGAACAGGAAGAAGGGGTGCTCCAGAACTGAGAAGGGGGTTCTGGTCACCCTTTAAGTCTAAGAGGGTAGACCTTGACTCAAGTCTCCTTGCATTTTGGAGAGCAAAAAGTCAATTGCTTAGGCCTCTATGCACACAAAGGGACAGTCCAAATTGATAAAGTAATGGAACAAGGCTGTTGGATCTCTGAACAGACTCACAGGCTCTGCACGAATGAGTCACCATTCTTTGACACATGGCTGCAGATAGCCTTACAGAAAAGAAGTCACCGTGCAGGTCTGTTTTGTTTTGGAGCAGTGGTCATGATTTTAATTCTTTCTTGCCATAGACAGGAAAAAAGTGATAGCTGGCAGGTAGTGGTTCAAGTCCATTGTAGGATCTAGTCCTAAAATTCTTCAGAACACCAACTGCCTGATGTTAGGGACAGCCCCGGAGACAAAACTTGGTGCAGGCAGTTTATTAAGGAAGGGCTCTCAGGAGAAGCCAGGCTAAAGTAGAAGATGCAGGTTAAGGAGGGGGAAAATCCAAGCAAGGAAGCAATTTCAGAAGTTCTGGCCTCAGCCCAATCCCATGGGGAGCTCTGGAGTGTAGATGATGCCTCAGGAAGTGTTCTTCCTCATGGCAAGGATGCTGGGCTGCCATGTTCTGGCGCTGATCCGTCACTAGCTGAGAGCCGTGCCCTGGGAAGGAAACTCCAAGGGATTTCTGGCTTTCTATACCTGTAGCAAAGCGTCTCTAGCAGCCAGCAGTTAAAACCAGTGGACAGAACAAAACAACCCTAAGAGAGAGTCCAGAGAGAGCAAGAGGGAAAGCCACAACATGAACAGTTCCTACAGCTAATCTCTCGTTATTGTGATACCAGACAACTAGGAGTTCTTGGCGACATAGGACAGCTGTCCAGGGCTGCTGGCCACGCAGAGGTCCAATCAGAAAGCTTTTCTAAAGCAGCTTAAATGCAATAAACAAATTATTCCATGTAAATCTATATCCATCAGAACCACAAAAGAGGAACAGCCGCCCCCAGGACTCCCAGGGGAAAAAAGGAAGCCATTATTCCTTTGTCCCACCCAGTCACTACTTTCATAATGTGCTTTTCTACCAAATGCTTGAAAATGACTTCTTGAGTCCCAGGGAATATTGCTTACATTTCCCAGTGTGATCAACACTAGAAAAAATTTCAAATGATTTCTTTGCCCCAGAGGGTGGGAGGGTGCGAGGGTGGGGTGGGGTAGGGTGGTGTCCATGACTGCCATCTTCAAATATTTTGCATTTTCTCTGGGACCCAGAGCTTTCTATGTGGTTCTAGAGGACTGAACTAGGTTTGAGGGGCCGGTCATAAAAAGGCCAATTTTTGGCTTGAGAGAACCATCAGTAAAGTGGCCCACATACAGGACTAAAATAATGTTTCCATAACTGACCTTTTGGGAGATAGATTTCTTTTATACTCTTTATTGAAGTACAATAGACCCAGAGGAAAGAGCACAAATGTTAGATACAGCTCAATGACTTACTACAAAATTAATAGACCCATGTAACCAGCATCCAAATCAAGCAACAGACCATTACCTAAGTACCAGGTGTGCTCTTTTGCATAATATCACATCTAAGAGATTTCTCTATACTGTTCTATGTGCTTATAAGTCGTTCATACTCATTGTGAGTTACTCCACTGTATAAATGAATCCTTGGGTTGTTTCCGGTTGGGGGCCATTATGAGTCCTATTGCTATGAACATTCTTACACGTCTTTCGGTGAACATAGGGATGCATTTCTGTTGGGTTTATACTATGGAGTCAAAAGGCTGAGTCATGGGGTATACATATGCACAGTTCTTATAGATAACCTGAAAGAGTTTTTCACAATGGGGATAACCATTGACCCTCCCCCTGGCAGTGTGAGTTACAGGTGCGCCACATCCTTGCCAACACTTGGTATTGCCAGTATTCCACACTTTAGCCATTTGTATGAGTGTTCAGTGGAATTGTATTATAGTTTTAATTTACATTTCCCTAATAACTGGGGAAGTCAAGCACTGGAAGTGGGGGCTAGTTTTGAAAATGATACATTCCCACATCTCAGCTAAGAGTCACTGAATGGAAATCTCTGGGGCTGGATGGCCCAGGAATCTGTCTTTTCAAGCCCTGTTCCAGGAACTGGGCATTCCAGTCCTGGGCATCCACTAAAGCAAGAACTCTATGAATCTGTGAATCTGGATACTGTTGTATGGCAGGTGAATGTCTGGACTCTGCCTCTGGCTAGGTCAAGATTGGAAACAAAATCCCAGATAACAAGAGCTAAACTGAGACAGGGTTTTATTTTTCTGTCATGGGAAAGATAATACAGAGGTTGGGAGCCCAGGGCTACCATGGGGGGTGCCACTGGGATTTGGGGAATCCAGCTCTTCCTAGATCTCTGCTCTTCCACCTTCTTGTTTTCCAGATGCTACTGGGGCTCTAGCCATCAAGGTTACATTTCAGATAGGAGAACAAGAAAAGCAAAGGGAAAAAAGAAATTCATCAGCTGAGTCAGCCTTGTTTAAAGGTTTTTCGAAAAACCCCCACCCAGTATCTTTTGCCTACTTCTCATTGACCACAGTCCTCAAGGGACCACCCCAGACTACAAAGGAAGCTGGGAAATATAGCTTCGGAGCTAATGATGTTGCTTTTCTGAATAAAATAGAGGGTTTCTTAATAGGGAAAAGGGAGGATATACATGAGGGAGACAATAGTTGTATCTTCCAGCATCTAAGTGGGTGATTATTCACCTCCTCTGGAAATCCGTTGTCTTATCTTAAAAGGACTTGGGGCAGGAATCTAAATTTGTCACTAGTCCCCACATGATTCTGATGCAAGCAGCTCAGGATCACAGTCTGAAGCCCCCTAGCTGAGATAACACAGGGACCCCACTGGTGGTTTTCTTGGCATTGAGAGCTCCCCCCATCGTGGCCGCCCTCCCTTTTAAAATATTGAGTTGTCTCTCTGTTCCCCTGGGCTATAGGCTCTGAGAGAGCAGGGACCTTCCTAAGGAGGACCTACAACCAAAACAGTGCCTGGACCTGATAGACGCTTAATGGACCTTCATGGAATCATTTCACTGTGCAGTACCTTACCATGTATCTGTGCCTTATTCTCCAAACTATTAAATGCTTGAGAACAGGGAAGAACATGTCATGTTATTAGTCCTATAACACTGTTCACAGTGACCTTTGTATTGTAGATAATCTGTAAATTTAGTTTTTTATTATTTAATAAGTATGACCTATAATTCTTGTGCTACTATTAAAATAAACTAAAAATAAAGCATTATGCAGATGGAAGAAATACTGTTTCACACAGTATTCTGTCAATTCTGAAATTGCTCAGAAGGGGAAATGAGGAGGGACTTAGTTTTACCTATCAGACATACATAAATGGCTGGCCAAACAGTGTCACCAATTCAATAGCATGAGAATATGGACTATCTCTGATATATTCCAGAAGTGAGAAGATCTTGGTTCTGACTGGTTCTCTCTGTCTCTCTCATGGGCCCCAGGAGAAAAAGTCCATGGAGAAACGTCTACCTCCAAAGTCTAACATCCTTCTCCAAGCTCCAGGAAGCATAGCACGTTTTTGTGGCCAAACCCTTAGCAAAGATGGTAGATAATCTACCTGTCAGCCAGATCATCTCAAGATCACCGGATTCTCATTTATCAACACTTCTGTATTTAATGAATTCAGAATCCCACTCTGGCAAAATACTGTAATCAACTTCTTGAAGTTACACACCATTCACTTGGGTCCTAGGGACCATATATCCAAGATATGTTTATAAATTTCTCAAATGAGCGGTGGCCTTCCTTGAAACTTTTTCCTTAACCGCTGAAGGTCTACACTGCAAGAGGACAGGAATCATTGGCGTCTTTTGGTTCTAATTCAAAACTTCAAACCAGTGAATGCTGCATATGCTGAAATTTTATCAAATGAGTTATGTTGTTCCTAGTCTTGAATTATCTGACTTCCTACAAGAACGACAGTGCAGGGTTGTTCCAGCTTTTTTATTTGAAATAAATTTTGTGTTGCAACCCACAACACACACATAGACACACAGAGAGTTTTATGAAAAATAGTTTCTTGTATTACATGCAATCCACAGTTACTCTTTTCTGTTCTATTCTGCTCATTTTTTAATGATAGTCCCATTCATTAAATCACTGGTTCTCAAGCTTAGCTGTCTGTCTACTAGGATGACCTGGGAAGTGTTCACAATTTCCAAAGCCCGGGACCCACTCCCAGAGGTTCTGACTTAATTTGTCTAAGATGTGGCCTAAGCAATGGGATTTTAAATGTCCTCACCAGGAGATTTTAATACGCAGCCCAGGTAGATAATCTATGCAGTAAATTGATTTCCTGTCCCACAAATGGGTCCGACTTGAAAAACACAGGCAATGAGTAACACTAGACACTGATTTCTCAAGACAGTGGCACCTGCAAACAGATTTGTTTATCCACTGGGCAAACAGTGTACCAAGGGCTGCTGTCCTGGGCACTGGGGATAAATATATACTGAAGATACTGTCTTTGCTGTTGAAGAAATGACAGCCTCATTTTCACAAATGGAGCATATCCATGTAGCCAACACCCAGATCAAGAAACAGAGCACTGCCAGCACCCAGAAGCTCCCTTGCACTACTATCCAATCCTTCATCCCAAGACTAAACACTAATCTGATTGCTAACAGCATAGATTACGTGGGTCTGTTTTTATACTTTTAAAAAATGGAATGATACAGTATGTTTTCTACTAGGTCTGGCTTCTTTAGGTTGACATTCTGTTTGGAAAATCCATCTGTGTTATTCAGAGTAGCTGTAGTTCATTTGTTCTTATGGTAGAACAGTATTTCACATCCTGCAAATACATGTCCATTGGTTTATTCATTTTATTGTGGTTGGACACTTGGGGACTTTGTAGTTTGGGCTCATGAACACTCCAATACACATGTCCAGTGGATATATACACACATTTCTGTGGGATGCATACCTAGGAATGGAACTTCTAGGCCACAGTTTAGACACTTGGACAACATGAGAAGATGCAGTCAAGCAGTTTTCCAAAATGTTTGCAGTAATTTACCTTCCCATCTACAAAGTATGTGAGATCCAGATGCTTCATGTCCCTGCCAACACTTAGTATTGTCAGTCTTTTTCAGTTCAGCCGTTCCAGTGTGTGTTAGAATGTGCATTTGAAGTAAATTTATTTAAGTAATAAGGGCAAGATTTTGAAATTTATATGTATAATGGTTCTAAATGATGCATGAAAATCCTCCCCTTACTTGCGGGTTCATAGATGTTTCAAAATCCTACATGGGGTCTATGTTCTATCTTAGTCATTGTGTCTCTCTCCCTCTCTCTCCTACCTTGTGCCCTCCCCCCCTCTCTCCTACCTTGTGCCCTCCCCCCTTGCCATGCTCTTGAATCTTTCTGCCTCCGGTATCCAGCCTGGGTCTGACCTGGAGAGACATGCAGCATCTGACTGTGCTCACCTCCAAACGGAATCAGCTTCACGATGAGGTCCATCAATGGCGGAGGAATGGGGTTGGCCTGGAGTTTAATCACCTCTTTGGCTACGGGGTCCTTGATGCGGGCGCCATGGTGAAAATGGCTAAAGACTGGAAAACTGTGCCTGAGAGATTCCACTGTGTGGGAGGCTCCGTGCAGGATCCTGAGTAAGTGCATGTGGAAAATATCCCAGAGAGGGTGCCATGGCCTGGGCAACAGATTCCCTCTCTGTCAGCTTGAGATGCACTGGATTTGAGTCAAGGACAATCATCTTCCAGGCAGAGCTATAGAATAGCACAACTCCAGGGGGCCCCACGTACATAGAACACCACTAGGGGACTTGGAACCCCTGGTTTGAGGTGTGATCCTTTACTGTTTCAGTGGCTTACACTGTTATTTTTGAGTGCACAAGTCAACCAGGGTAACCAGGTCCCAGATCAGTAAACAGACTGACCATGACCCATATCCCAGAAACCCCTTATGTCCCCTTCCATTATCATCTCCCAAGAGTAACCTTAAAACTCCATAGATTATTTTCCTAATTAGATCCATTTACCTAATGTAAATGGAATCAGACACTATCTTCTCCTTTATATGTAGATTCTTTAGCTCAGAATGCTTCAATCATATTTAGTGTGTAGTCGTTTATAATCATTTATAGTCATTTACAATCGACTACTTGTAGTTTATAATCTTTGCTGAATAATGTTCTATTGTATGACTCTAACACAATTTACTTATTCAATCTACTTGTGAGGCAACATAGGGACTTGATTTGATGTTGAGTGAGATGGATAGCCATCTGGAGGGATGTGAGTGAGGCGTTTACACAGAAACCACTGTGCTGGTCACCTGCACCTACTTTTCTTTTAACTTCCCATCACGGCAAGAGGTTTGGACAATGAGGACCACTTTGAATTTCATTTCTCTCCTCATTGATTCATCAGTGAGATGGAAATAGCAATGTTTATCATTATTTTCAATTGAGATATTGTTTACATGTGATGAAATGCACAGAACTTAAATGTATTACTTGAGGTTTGATGTATACATCTGGGTAACCACCACCTGATCAAGTGATGGAACGTTCCATCGCTCCAGAAAGTTTCCATGTGCCCCCTTCCAGTTAGTTAATCCCCACATGTTATAGGCACCCACTGTTTTCATTCCTGCCCCTATAGATTAGCTTTGCCACTTCTTGGACTTTATCTAACTAGAATCACCCAATATGGATGTGTCTGGTTTCTCTGACCCAACGTTATGTTTATGAGATCCATCCATGTTCTCGTGTGTAGTGGGAGTTCATTTACTTTCACTGTTGCATAGTGGTGCGTTCTGAGAATACACCTGTGCTTATGTCATTTAAACAATGATAAAATGCATCTCTCTAACCACCCCACCCCAGCCTCATTTATGTTGGTCATCTGAGCTTGGCCAGAGTCGGACTCTCACAGTACATCCTCCCTCTCCACACGCCCTCAGTCTTGGATCCTCGGGAGTTGTATAGTCAGTTACAGACCTAGATTCCAGTCTTGATTTCACCAAACTGGACAATACTTTGACCTCCCTGGCCTCTCTTTTAACAATTCTCAGCCTTTGTGCCCTGGCCTCTGTGGCAGGATGGGTGATGTCTGTGGACCCCATCTCAGTATGACGTCTTTAGATGCACTAGACCAAATACATAGCACCACAAAGGAAGCCAATGATACTGAAAACCAAGTATAAAAGTTTTGGAAAACCAAATTTGTGATGAAGTAATATATGTCCTTTCTCTTAGCAACACATTACGTAAAAAGCTCCCAGTGGCAAGCCTAATGGCCACAATCATTTCAGAACAGGGATGATGACCAAAATGTTACTATAAGATACTGTCAGTCATTGTAATGGGATATGAACATCTCTGGGCTCTTCGATGACAAACTCTGAGAAAGTGCTGATATTGCTCTGGCAAGTGGCCTGCATTCAGAATCAAAGGAGAAGCTATGTTTTCCTTATAAGTTAGGAAAGTTAATACTGGGGGCGAGGTGGGGGGGGTGTCGTTCTTCTGTCTAAATTCTTACACCTACTGGAATTCTTTCCTTATGTCCCCAAAGCAAAAACCTCTTCTCTCTTTCCTCACCAGTAAAATGGAGCTAATAACTCTTTTCTCACCAAGCTGCTGGGAGACCTTAGTGAGACAACAAATGTAAAACTGGTATCTAGTAGACACTCAATAAATGTAACTTGACCTCCCTCTCCTCCATGACTTTGGATGCTCCTAGTTCATGCTCATGGGAAAAGGAAAGATGATAATCTCCTGGAATTTTGGATACCATAATTGCCTTATTTGTATATGAATTCAAAATTGTGAGTCCTTGGGACCCACACTCTCTTCCCAATGTCCCACCCAGTGTTGGGCCAGCATCCTCACTGTTCACTTGCCAGGCTCCCAGAAAGTGGTACCAAATGGGTGCCACAGAGCTGCATGCGTTTTCCCTGGACCAGACCATTATCTCATAAGCAGAGCTGCCGTCAGCACTAGGTGGAAAAGGAAAGCATCAGAGCAAGTCCTTTCTCTAATAACTTTTTAAACAGGGCTGCATGGCATTTCATGTGCCAGTAAAATCAGCAGCTCAGTTGCATTCCTGTCCATTTTCCCAAGGCTGCCATGTACCTACATCATTTCTGTTCATCCTTGTGCCCCTCTATCTGGTCAGACAGGTTTCACTGTGGCCCAGACAAATTTGACTAGGTCAAGGTCACTTGGTCAAAGTCAAGGTTGACTCAGTCAAGGTCAAGTTTAAGTGAAAGAAGCAATTAGCTTTTATTGGGCACCTACTGTGTGCCATGTGCTTTACATCCACCTAAACTTCCTAGCCAACCAGCCTATTGAGGGTACGCCTTACCTCATGCGGGCAGGGTATGAATATTTTGTGATATGAATAGCAAAGTGGTTCCATGCTGTGTCTCAGGGAGAAGTGTCTCTTAGGTGGCTGGTGGGAGGCCTTTTACATAAACTATGTGTATTTCATCCTTGAAAGTCCAGGATGTATGTATGATCATTGTTACCTCGAAACAGGGGAGGAAGCCGAGGCAGAAAACATGAGAAATGTGCTCAAGGTTACAAAGGTCCGACCAGGACTTGAAACAAAGCCCATCTGCAAATCCCAGTTTGTTTCATTAGATGACATTGGCCTTCAGGAGTTCCTGCTGTGCCCCTGGGCCTTACATTTGGCTCTACATCAGAAAGCCCTCCTGTCAGCTGGACAGTGTTATTACAGGTGAGGAAAGGCTCAGAGAGTTTAAGGGTATGCCAAAGAAGACCTAGCTATTGAACAGCCAAACTGGGATTCGAACCCAGGCTCCCTAATGCCAACACCCCACCACTTGAGGGACCTCTCAGTATATCTCAGTGATCCCCCACTGGAGAGGAGGTGAGGCTCAGCCCACATCAGAAGGGTCTGAGGGGCTTCCTGCAGTAAGACCTTCCCTGGGGACTTTAAAACACCCACCTATCGGGTGGGCCTACTCACCCCAGACTCCATAACTGCTGTCCTAGAGACCTCATCACTGCCAGGGTCTACAAAAAGGGTAACCAAAAGGAGACAAGTCTGGGAACCTCCATCCAAATGGGAAAAGGAAGGATAAATCCAAAGTCAACGTCCAACCGGCATTGACCGCTCTACTGCCCTCGTTAGAGTTCAAAACAACTCTTTGTGTGATTGGGAAGGCCCAGGAGGCCTGGTACGATGGTGGCAATGTTCTGTATCTGAGTGTCCAGTACAACAGCTCGTGGCTAGGGAGCACCAGAAAGGCGGCTCATTCGACCTAACTTGGGTTTAAGTTACAATAGCGACATATGGCTGGTGGCTGTCATCTTGGACGGCTCAGCTCTGATGCCCATCTGGTAGTTACACCATTCCAGGAAGGATGCTACATAGTGCAAACAGAACAAGAAATGTCAATTGAATAACAATTCTTTGAATGTGTGTCCAGAAGTTGAGCCTGAAAGAGAGCCGGGCCAGTCCGCTTAGCCTGTGCCTCCCCCAGTGTCCCCTGCACGTGCGTCCACCACTTGCTCCCTGCACACAGATGGCAGGACACTCCAGCAGCCCTGAGGGCTCCCTGAGGTGGCCCCGGGAGCTTTCAGGCATAGTAATGCCACTACTAAGAGCAGCTCCCGGACAGTCGCCAGTTCAGGCAACACTCTTCTCCCATAGGAGGCTGGTGTCACCATTCTCCTCCGCAGGGAGAAAACAGGAAGCTCAGGAAGCTAGAGTAAATGGTTCTAGTTCCCAGAACCAGCAACTCCAATGTCCTCCAAAGCCCTGGGCCCGGGACTTCCTTCCCTTGTTGCGAAGAGGGAAAGATTTACAGAAAGGGACTTGGCAAGAGGGAAAAGCTATGGTGTTTTCTCCTCTCCAGAAGCTCAGGTAGGGCCCACATGTTGCCCAGGCGCCATGTCATGGAGGCACTACCCACAGTCAGCTGCACACCAGCTCCCTCCACAATGAACAGCCGTGATCAGTTGCAGTGTTTAAGGCAACGGTCAGCTCAGTCGAGGTAGATGTTGATGGCTGACCTTCTCTTCTGAGGTCACGCCAGGCAAGGGTGGATCATTGACAATCCTCAAGTTCTATGCATTTGTGAGGCGGGGGAGGGAGGGGAGGGAGGCGGAGAACATGGGCCATGACAAAAGACAGTTTCTCTCTCAGTTTCTGAGCACATGCCATAATCCCCATAAATGTTGAATTTGGAGCCAGAGGCAAATCCTTCATTTTAGTTAGGGTGCGCGAGGCCCAGCAGCTCACAGCTCACTAGAAACTTTATCTAATACCAGCAGCCCAACTTTGAGTGGAAGGAAACTGGAAAGCCAGTTGAGCACAGACCAGAATTGGGGACCCCCCCCCCCGCACCGCCCAGGGACAGGAACCTAGTGTGTCTTGTTCACTGCTGTGCCCTCAGTGCCTAGAATTGCCACCTGGAAGTCATATGGGAGATATTTTCTGAATGAGTGACTGTTCAGCCAGCAGCACCTGGGTATAAGGAAGATGGCTAAGTGATGGCAGTGAGGACCAGCAGATCAGCCAGGAGGATTAGGGACAGAGGCCAGCCTTGCTGGAAGGACTCTGTGTTACCCTCGTCCACCCAACACCTGAATTGCATTCTCAGACCCAAGTGAGTGAGCCCTAGGGCAGGTGGGCGTGTTGCAAAACTCAGAGGCTGGTAAGGTTGGTTGGTCCTTAGGGTGGCACCCAGGCTCTGTGCAGAGAAGGCCCTGGTCACCCTGAACCACACTCCTGCGGGACCGGGATAGAGGCATCAGCAGCCATTTGCTGAGATGTGCAGGACTGCCCAGAATCAGCCCCCGAGTGGGGTGAGTGCCAACTGTCAAGTTTATAGGTTTCCTTGACATTCATCTTCCCAGAGAAGCAACCAATTTGAAAACCAATTTTCTAAAGCGACTTTATCAGCCGAGTCGGTGAAGGGTGCTCAACGAAAATATGGAGGAAAAATACAACTGGCCGTGAGTGTCTACACAGAACCAGCCATGTGCGGTGAGCAGAGCAAAGCCAGGTCCGCTCACCGGCCAGGGGCAGCCACGTGCCCTCCCCCCACCCCCAACCCCCAGATGCTGAAGCTCGGGGTGAGCTGTCCAGCACAGACCGTCCCCATCCTCCCCTGCGCCCAAGAGCGCTCTTCACTCTGTGCCATTGAGGCTGTGGCAAACGATGAATTTTAAGTGACTTTGGAAGTGAGTGTTAAAACCTGATAGGAATGCCAGTTGCAGCATGGTAGAGAGAGAAGTGGCTGTGCCCCGCGTCAAACCAGCTGTGGGACCACGGACAGGGTCACAGCCAAGCCACGGTTTATCGTGTGTCGGTTAATGCCCACCTGCCACTGTTACCTGGGGAAGAGAAAACATCGCAGAGCCCACCTGCTGAGTGTTGTTCTGTGATGGCCGCAGAGCACAGATCTTAGACCCTCCAGGGTGGCCATTATTAGTTCTATCATTATTAATCTAATAAAACAACTGCCATGTCACAACTAATTATTTTTTTTAATTTATTTATTTGTCAGAGAGAGAGAGGGAGAGCGAGCACAGGCAGACAGAGTAGCAGGCAGAGGCAGAGGGAGAAGCAGGCTCCCTGCCAAGCAAGGAGCCCGATGTGGGACTCGATCCCATGACGCTGGGATCATGACCTGAGCCGAAGGCAGCTGCTTAACCAACTGAGCCACCCAGGCGTTCCACAACTAATTATTTTTATCATACAGTTGAGGGTTGAGAACACAGAGAGCATTACACAGGTGTCCCCTGGGAAGCTGGGCCCATTTCTAGACATGAAGCAATCAACCACTTATGTGCAATGAGTGTATAAGACAACCTCGGGTCCCCAAGTGTGTCTTTGATAGTACTTGAACACAAGGCCTCTGTACATACTCTCTAAAAGTTTGGAGAGTAACTCAGGGAGCCCTCAGGGCTGCTGGAGTGGGTTCCTCACTTTTTTGCAGCAAATGAGTTCTGGAATGTGGTCTGTGTGACTAAGGATCTAAGCTGAGTCTCTTTTGGTTCCATAAACAACCATCTCCTATTTCAACCTTTTTTTTTTTTAAGATTTTTTATTTATTTATCTGACAGAGATCACAAATAGGCAGAGAGGCAGGCAGAGAGAGAGGGAGAAGAAGGCTCCCTGCTGAGCAGAGAGCCCGATGTAGGGCTCGATCCCAGGACCCCGGGACCACGACCTGAGCCAAAGGCAGAGGCTTTAACCCACTGAGCCACCCAGGCGCCCCTTTTTTTGAGAGAGAGAGAGCCAGAGAGTGCACTTCTGCACACACACCAGGGGGAGGGAGGAGGAGAGAGAGAATCTCAACCAGGCTCCATACCTCACATGGATTCCAACACAGGGCTCCATCTCATGACCCAGAGATCCTCACCTGAGCCAAAATCAAAAATCAAGTGCTTAACGGACCAAGCCAGCCAGGTACTCCCTATTTCAACCTTACAAATTGACTTTCCTGAACAAATAAGGATTTTCTTTTCTTCAAAATAAGGATTATATTCCTTTTCTTCCTGTAAAAGCAAAATATGATCATTGTAGGAAAATCAGAACATATAAGTGAAACAAACAAAGAGAGAGAGAGAGAGAAGTAATAAGAAACACGTGGCAGATACGGTTCCTTCACTCTCCCAGTTGCCATGATGCCTGCTGAGAAGTCTCCCTGAGAGAGGAGCTTGCCTCCTCCAAGCTTGCCTCTCATCCAGGCTTGCCTCCTTTGGCATTCACTCAAGCCTTTTAATTTCATCTCAAACTGCCTTAACATTCCAAGAAGAACGCACTGCTCTCTCAGGGGCTTGCTCCCCCCACATTCGGTGGGCAGTTCACACGCAGGGCAACGATGGCAGAGTTTTGCCAGTGGGATACCTCCACAGCCCTAAACAAGCCAGACTCCCCAGGGTGCTTAGAATAGCCTCCAGCCCCTGCCCACACCCCAGTCCCAAGGCTACGGGGACAGTTGATGAATTCTAACACAAAGTGGTGTGTTGGTGCCCACTCCAGTCTGTCTTCTGCTTTCCAGGATGAGGACAAAATGCCCATCCTGCCTTAGCCTCCTTCCTTCAGCTCTCCCTCCAGCCCTCTCACAAATGCATTCCCTCATCCCTTGGGCCAAACAACAGGCAGCCTGGGCTCTAGTCTGCTCTTCTGCAGGGAAAGGGGCAGCCAAGAGTCAGTAGTCGAAGCTCAAAGCAGGTCTGGATGGAATCTGGAAGAGAGACTGCGTCCACTGAAGTCCCCCAAAAGCCATGGGGTGTGTGTGTGTGTGTGTGTGTGTGTGTGTGTGTGTGAAGGTTGTCTCCGGTTTGGTCCAAAACAGATTTCTCTCCCTCTATCATAAGAGATCATCTCGGCCCTCGTTCCTTTACGGGACACCCTCCCCCCCCATTGCACGTGGCTGTGGATCTCATTCCCAGCTACAGTGGCCGTCCCATCTCTGGTTCTTAGCCAATGGAAGAAATATTTCCAGTTTTCCCCTGGGGAAGCAATGTCACTTTTCTGCCAGAGATTCCACAAACGGACTTGTAAAGGGACTGTCACTTGGTGAGCGCCAGTGCATAAGTGCCCTGAGTGCAAATAGGGATTTAAAAAAATGATTTTTTAATTTTCTTTTTAGAATCCCGCTTGTGTTTTGGATCCTTGTCATTATAGGGAGTATTGCATTTGACAAGTGGCTATCAATGCTCTGTAATACCTAAAGTGACTAGTACTTGAGTAAGAGTCTTTAGTTGTTGGCTTATGAATTTGCTTCTTGAATTTCTCAAGGTGGCCTGGCCTGAACAGTAGGAAAGGGGCTCAAACTCAGCACAGGGTCTCTTCCTGCTGTGGGCTCTGTCATCGTCTGCTATTCCCTCCAGCTGTGCTCCTTGGAGAGTTCCAGATTCCCTGAGGCTCTATTCTAAAAAAAAAAAAAAAAGTCTCCATTCTGGACCTGCCTGCCTGTCTATGTAGAATCTCAACAGTAGAACATGGCATTTCACTCGTTCCTGAGGTCTGGATGTCCCAGAAGCTTCCAGCAAGGTTGCCAGAAAATCAGCAGCACAGGATCCACAGTTCTCCCGGCTGTTTTTCTCAGAGCCTGTGAGCCATGACAAAAAATGGAATGTGCTTACCACAGAACCCCGGGGAATTTTCTAAGGAGTGGGGGTTGGTGGCATCAAGTTCAGATTGAACATATGCAAATAATTTAGATATGTACTATCCAGTAGAAAAGCAACTAGCCACAGATGGCTATTTAATAAAATTAAATTTAAATTAATCATTAAAATTAAATGTAATTAAAAATTCAGTTCCTCACACTCATCACGTTTCAAATGCCCCATAGCCACAGGTGGCCGGTGACTACAATATTGGACAGTTCAGATATAGAACATTTCCCTCGTTGCAGAAAGTTCTGTTGACCAGCTCTGGTCCAGACATTTGTGAATATATGATGTAAATGAGTGTGTATCTCTATTTTATCTACACAGCAATTCTTCAGTGTAGGAAGTAATATCTCCATTGTATGGGTAAAGAAAATGAACTCAGATGGTTCAAATGCTTTGCCCATAACTGGACCTTCATTTTGCCCAAATAGCTCTCTACCTATGGGCTAGAGCCCAAAAGATTGGTGGTCACATATCAGTTCATCTGTTACGTTTCTAACCCTGCTGAGGATAAATAGCATCTTTTTTGAGAGATCTAGCTAGGATCTTTGCATACTCTGACTTCCAGAGCTGGCCTAATGCTCGCTCTCCACCAAACTGGATGATTTCCCCAGAGCATGGTACCCCACCTCCACCACCACCACCACCACTAGATCTCCACGGCCAATGGGTATTCCATGCATCATTCAGCATCAGCATCCATGCAGAGGGCATATAGTGGCAGCACTCCATGAAACCATTAAAGCATATATTTTGAAAGTTCCTCAGGAGAGTATTGACTTTCCCAATGAGCCGCCAGGTAAGTTTCAACAAGCCCTCCCCTCCCAGCTTTGCTTCCAAGGGTCATGCAGAACCAAGGCTGGTCTCTGAGCTGGCTGTGGGATCATCTTTTCATAAATGGGTTCTACAAGACGTGTGTTTTAAAATACCCACATTTTACACTCCAAAATGAAATATCATGTCAAGGAAGGATATCCACATAGGAAAAAGCCCAGGGAAGTACCCCATAGTACTAGGGGAGCTAGTACCATGATCCGGGCACTGTGCTCCATGTTTCCACACGTGGTCTGATTTAATCTCACAAAACCTACCCACGATGACAGTGAGACTTCAAAGTATGCCAATAATTTGCCCAAGCTCTCCTGACCAGTAAGCATAGAAGAGAATTCTAACCCAAATGGATTTATTCCCAAAGTCTGGAGTCTTTCCGTTACACCATGCAGTTTAATGTGGTTTACTTTGTTATGTTTCTCATGCAAGAACCTTTAAGCATCTTGCCTTCAAGGGAGGCCATATCCAGGAAAGAGATCGGTTGTGTGGAAAGTCAGCTTAGGCTGACCCTCCCTGGGGCTCCAACTCTGTGACCGAAGAGGCTTCTAAATTCCCCTGATCTTTCAAGGGATACTCCTTCACTAGGATTAATAACCCCATTTCAGCTTTTTCTGTGACAGCGATAACAATCATGATAGCAATAACTTTTTTTATTTTATTTATTCATCTGACAGAGACACAGCAAGAGAGCAAGCACAAGCCAGGGGAGAGGCAGAGGGAGAGGAAGAATCAGGCTCCCCGCTGAGCAGGGAGCCGGATGCGGGGCTTAATTCCAGAACCCTGGGATCATGACCTGAGCTGAAGGCAGATGCTTAACCAATTGAGCCACCCAAGTGCCCAGCAATAATTTTTATTTATCAAGATAGTTAACGCTTCAAAAGAAAGGCCTTATGAGGTCCTGTCTCAGCTCATAACTTTGGGACAACTTTGGGTTTTCCCAAAAGTAGACTCAGGGGGCGCCTGGGTGGCTCAGTCATTAAGCGTCTGCCTCCGGCTCAGGTCATGATCCCAGGGTCCTGGGTTAGAGGCCCTCATCAGGTTCCCTGCTCAGCAGGAAGCCTGCTTCACCCTCTCCCTTTGCTGCTCCCCTGCTTGTGGTGCCTCTCTCTGTCAAACAAATAAATAAAATCTTTAAAAAAAAAAAAAAAAAAGGTAGACTCAGAGGAGAGACTTGTGTCCTGACAATTTTTTGAGAGAAGCTCCCAGGAAACACCAGTGATGACTAGAGATGTGAGACAGGGAGGAGGAAAAGAGCCAGTCAGGAGCACCTTGATGAGCAAGTTGTCACCATGGGCAACAGGGTCAGTCCCACTGGGGACACTGACGTGTCCCACTGAGGGATGGATGCCAGGGTATATTCTTCTGTTGCTTTCTATTCAAATCACTGGTAAGGGGTGGTCCCTGAGGGGTTCAGTCCCTGACACTTTGGGGCTGTCCTGCACATTGGCTGAGCTAGCTCTCATGGTATGGGGAAAGTTCCAGAAGAGCAGCCCATAGATGCCAATACCTGAGGTGCGAAGCGGTCAGAACACACAGGAGCCACAGCTGCAGATGAACTCAGAGAGGGCGTGGAGGAAGTGAGAAGGGCGTGGGCAGCCTCCACTCCATTTCCCTTCCACACAGAAAGTATGGGTAAGGGCCACAGGTAAGGAGCTCAGGCTCACGCTGCTGGTCTGTCTGATTAGCTCCAAAGCCCCTGCTCTTTCTGGCACCCGCAGCTGCCTTCAGAACCCCAAGTATAGTGTGTCTACCTCTTACCATATCTCCTCATCCCTTTGCCCTCAGGAAAATACCATCCACTGGCAAGTTGGTGCTGAGCCTCACCACCGATGCATGTGAGGGGAAAGAAAATTTTGTCCGTTACCTTGAGCACGTCCAAGCTGTCATCACAGTCAATGCCACCAGGAGAGGAGACCTGAACATCAACATGACTTCCCCAATGGGCACCAAGTCCATCTTGCTGAGCCGGCGTCCAAGGGATGATGACTCCAAGGTGGGCTTTGACAAGTGGCCTTTCATGACCACCCACACGTGGGGAGAAGACGCCCGAGGAACCTGGACCCTGGAGCTGGGGTTTGTTGGGAGCACACCCCAGAAGGGGGTGCTGAAGGAGTGGACACTGATGCTGCATGGCACGCAGAGCGCCCCTTACATCGACCAGGTTGTGCGGGATTACCAGTCCAAGCTGGCCATGTCCAAGAAGGAAGAGTTGGAAGAGGAGCTGGACGAAGCTGTGGAGAGAAGCCTGAAAAGCTTCCTTCATAAGAACTAGAGCCGCAGCTGGGCCTCGACGGCCTGCCTCCCTCCCCCATGTCTGCCTCTCTGTCCTCGGTCCACACTCTGTCAGGAACCTAGCAATTGCTGTCACCCTCTCATAAGCAATTCCAACCTCTCGATCTGAAGCTTCACTCACTGTCAATGATTTTTTTTGTCACAATGGACACAATCTTTTTACTTCTGTGCCCCAAATACAGTGTTCCCACCAAAACCTCTGTCTTATTTGTGACTCTAAAGTTCTTTATTTGTGTCATTCAAATAGGCAATAGCCAGCAAACAAAACTGGGACAGCTTCTCCTCCGTTTTGTTCCTATCTGAGAAGAGAATGCATTTTAAAAGCCACACGCAGTGACTCCAAGAGCATTGTTCGTGGTCTCAGCTGAGGACCTGCTATATAAAAAGGGAAAGATAATAACAGAAGGTAAGCTCTGAATCTCTAAACCACAAAAGATGCTCTAGGTCCTTTGGGGGAAAATGTTTGGGACTTAGCAAGATTTTTCAGTGACGTAGATGAAGGTAGGGTGATGCACAATTTGCCATCCATGACAGCCCTAATCACTGGCTGAGGAAGAGAGGGTCAAAAAGCATGAGTGTTGGAAATTGTTCCACCAACACCAACAGCATAACTTGTCCGACTCAGCCAGCGTGATCCATGTAAAACCTCAGTAGCGTGGCTGACCTTTTCACCAGCTGCTCTTCTGTTACGGTAGAATCTGCTAGAGAAGCCCAAATTATTCCCTTTGTATAGAATTCATCCTAGCCCCAATTTTCTGGGGTTCCTCACATAGCTATCCGAAAGAAAAAAAGGAGAGGGAAGTCTGGCAACACATCTAGGAAAGAATAGTTCGGTGGCTTAGAACACAGGAACGTTCCTCTTCCTAAACCACTTTGGAGCTTCTGAATCTGATGTGAGAAGTGAGATGAGTATTTTGGGTGCACATACACTTGGGCTTTGATCTCTTAAACATATGGTTGTGGTTCTTTGATGTGCTGGGGAAATGGCCTCCATTCTGGAAGAGGTGTGTGAAGGGTAAAGGGGATGTGTCTGAGGATGTGGACCGTCATTTGTGTGGAGCCTCTTCTGCCAAAGGGGGGAAATGCTGACCCATCCCCTAGCAACGGGAGGCTGAAGGAAGCAAGAGAAGACCTCCATAGGGAAAGCACAGAGTTGCCATCTTGACAACTGAGCAACCCCTGAAGATGTTTAACAGGCAACCCAAAGGTGACACACTCCTCCCCCTGCCGACCCCGCAAGACACAGCACCATTTCATTACCAAATAGAAATGCTTTCTATTGGACCCATCATCGCTTTGTTTTTTTCCCCAAGGATTGGCCCCTTTATGGGTTTGATTTGATTCCGGAGAACTGATCGACCACTTCTGGCTGCATTTCTCCCTTCCTGTGGGAGTGTGTGGCTAAGTTCAGAGTTCCTTTCCTTAAAGCCAGCAACAACACAAGGGCACTAAGTTCCATTCCTTGGAGGTGGTGACTTTAAGAGAAAACTCTGGAAAACCCATTTTCTTTCTTTTCTCTGCCCCCCCTTATTGGCATGTATGTCTGTCTTCTCGAACACCATATGACCTTCTCTCTATAATGCTTTAAATGTAATAATATTTATGATTTTTAAAAGAAGTTTATTACCTGTTGCGAAGGTCTTTTTAAACCAGTTTAGATTTAAAGAAAAAATTAAGGGAAACCATCAAAAATTCATTTCATATTAACAGTCTGAAAATAAACCAAAGGACATTATGTGTGCATATGTGTATAAGTGCACACAGAAATATATATATATGTAGACTATATACATGTGTGTATGTATGTGTGTGTATATATACACTTGTATAAATGTAGATACACACATATGTCTAAAATGTGTGTATGTGTATTTATTGAAGAAACTGACACCATATTCATCTCTAAAAGAATATTCAGAGAATATCAAGATGATTCTGGCTGAAGAAAAAGGCCGGTGGAAATTCAGGTGAAAATATTCATTGATTCCCATTGCCTCACCTCTGTAATTTTGCAGCTTTCTGTATAAACATTAAATGTCTTATATAGCAGCAAAAATATAAAATAGTTGTCCATATTTTCACAGCTGTGGTATAATTTATGAAATTAGAGAGTAACTTAGCAGCTTCTTAATAGAAATGGCCAGTTTTGATATGAGGATACAGTATATAAAATATATATATAGTGCTATATAAAAATATTTGGTCTCTACTTTGTTTTTTGCACCAGTATTAACACAAAAATATGTCTGGCTAGTGAGGTTTTTACGATATCCCTGATCCTAATGCAAGAGACAGTTATTTACAATCATTTATTTTACAAAATGAAAATAAGTGAATTAATCAAGTTAACATTGTTACTCCCTGTGACAAAATTTTTTAAGTAAACTTAAAAAGATACGTTGTAAATTAGGAGACTCAACAATAAAACATTACCTTCCAGAAACCATGTGGGATGTGATATATATTACATAAAAACACTTTCATCCATTCCAAGGGCAGATAATAAAAAGTTGCCAAAGAGAGATCTAAAAAGCCTGCTTTCACAAATATGCCTGAGAGATTTATAATTAGCAGATCAGTCACATACAAATTATGATCTACAGCAGCATTTTTCAAACTCAGGTTATATGCCATTAATAAGTTGTAAAAAAAATTTAGGGAGTCAAGACTAATGTTTTGGAATAGAATAAAATAGAAGCGAAACTGGAATAGAATAGATGATGCATTTTAGTGGATATTGTTTCTTGAAATAATTGTTCTGTGTGTGTGTGTGTGTATAGAAAGCGAGAATGTGCATGTGTGTGCGTGTGTGTATTGGCTCACAAAGTAAATACTTCTTACTGTGGGTCATGGTCAACAATCTTTTAGAAAGACTCTTCTAGAATGTACTCATCAAGCTACACTGAGTTATGCTGTAGTAACAAACAGCCCCCAAATTTTAGTGGCTTAACACTGCAAAGGTTTACTTATCATTCACATGAGTTCCTCTGAGGGTTCAGGAGACTCCCTGAGGCCACAGACTCAGGGACTCAGGGTGCTTTAATCTTCGGTATTATGGTTTGTAATCACAACACAAGACTGCTAAGTGACCACACAGAAGAGAACCCACGGAGGACCCTCATCCTCTCTTTATGTTTAGCCTGAAGGAGACACACAGGCCAATACTGGTCAGTGACCCTGCCTAAATGCAAGGCAGCTGGGAAATGCAGGACATCTAAAGGAAAACTTGATGAGCATTGGAGAGAGCTTGACATTCTCTTAAAATATACTAAGTGATGATTCACATGGCCTCCTCTCTTCATGGACAGTACCGTGAACAGTACTGTCACCCATATGACCACAAACTATTCTAGCAATCTTAACAGTTATATATAAAATACTGATGTGTTGTATTTTTCATGCATGGTTCATTGCGAAAACAACGTTTAATTTTGTCCTAAGATATAAAACTTATCAAACCCAGTTAGTAAAATCTTAAGAGAGGCTATGACCGGAAACAGACATTGAAGATGTAAGGTCCAAAGTCGGAGGATGTGACCAACTGAGACACTGCTTTTCTATACTTAAGTCCAAAAATTGATTTTCAAAAGATAAGTTAAAACTGATCATTTTTCTAGTGTTATTACTGTACTATCATTGTTAATTATCCCTTGTAAGTTAACAAGAGTTATTTTCATGTCATCAATTCCTTTCATTGTTTGGACTGAAAACCACATACTACAAAACCTTTGGGAAACATAGCTCAGCCTTTTAGGGTTAGAGAGGGAAATGCTTAATTGGGGAACTGTGCTCTCATAGCCAGAGCAAGTTCTTGCATGCAGAGTTTATTTTGATAGAAATTTCTAAAAAACAAAATGCCAAGATTAAAGACTGGTTGTGAGAGAGAATAAAGCGTTCTAAAAACTCTGAGAGTTTGAAATAACATCAGCACAGAATGTGACCTGGACCAAGAAAGATGATTTGGCTGCAGCCAGCTGGGTGGTTCAGCATGTGGGAGCTTAAGAAAATGGAGAGTCAGGGGCACAAAAGTTGGTGGATGGGATCTGGAGCTGTTAAGAGTAGAGAACCACAATAGGCTTGGTACAAAGGGGAATTCCAGTCTCTGAAGAGCTGAAGTCTATTGAGGACAGAGCCCAATACATGAGAAGCCAACCTCAGTCAATATCACCCACCTGCCAACGGTGAGATTCCATGCCTACCCACGGCCTCCTGAGCCTTATTTGGCTTCGAAGGGACATTAACACCAGGAGAGGGGATAACCAGCATGAGGGATGCCAGTACCTGGATCTCTAGGGGGAAAGATCCCCCCTTTCCATTGCAAAGTAAGTAGTTCTTCAGTTTTTCCACTAGTCTCTTATGTATTTAGTTGCCAAGAGATCCTTTCCTTGGGTTCAAAAAATGCCAGTTGACTTTGCTTGTGAATTCATAAGGGACCAGGAATCAAAGCTTAACCTGAGGCAAGTTCTCCAAGCCAGCCTGCCAGCTTCATTTTTCTCTTAGAAGAGTCTCACTGTTTTGAACCTGAGGATAGATTGAACTGAGGGTGAGAAATGCACTTGGCCCAAAGGGATGAAGACTTTGTACTGCTAAATTCTTCATGTTCAGCACTACGTGGTTTGGGGTAGGGTGGGGGTGATTGGAAATCTCGGACCACAGAGTTTTAGATGCCTCAACAGACAAATGATTCTCAGAATTCCTTTGGTTGGATGTTAACTGACCCTGACTTCCAACATGAGGCTTCAGACCAACCTGCCCTCGCCATCCCAAGTGTGGGTGACCCACCTCACAGTGCCTTCAAAGATGTCTCTTTGCACCCAAGAAGATACCCCACCAGCTACTCCAAGCTGGACAGAAGGCAGGTGCTGCAACTTGTTTCTTTCTCTGGAGCTGCTGACTGACCACAGGTGACAGATAAGCCTGCTAGGAAGCTCCTGATCACAAGGATACAAGTTTGCAGGTGAAGGGGCAGGTGTGACTAGTGAGGGTACCAGCACTGCAGAGTTATTGACCGGGGATGTATCTCATGGTAGAGCATACATCTCGGGGCCCCTGGGTGCTCAGTGGGTTAAGCCTCTGCCTTCGGCTCAGATCATGATCCCAGGGTCCTGGGATCAAGTCCCGAATTGGGCTCTCTGCTCACCAGGGAGCCTGCTTCGCCCCCTCTCTCTTTCTGCCTGCTGCTCTACTTGTGATCTCTATCAATCAAATAAATAAATAAAATTAAAAAAAAAAAAAAGAACATACCTCTCAACCCCAAAGCCCTGTTTGTTTGGATAAAATATAAGTCAGTGTGGCTTTTTGTGGCATTTATTTGTTTTCATCCATCATGAGAAATTGAAGTCAAGCATTGGTATTATTCAGGGTACCTGAATGACTCCACCATCAATGTGCCAAATGTCATGAATTTTGAGGGGACTTCATTCGCCACCACCCCAACTATGAACTTATGGTACAAAAATTGCAGGAAAACTAGATTATAATGGCTGCTTGGAGATATTTTCTTACAAGCTTTACGTCAAGGAGAGAACCAAATGGAACTTGCCAACATGAAAGGGGAAAGAAGAAACAAGTAGAGAAGCCAGGATAGACATGTCTTCTAATATGTAAATACATTTTATGATAGACCCTATTGGAGCATGCCCTATATGGGGGATCAGCAAACTAAAGTCCAGGAACCCAGTTCAGCCTTCTGTCTGTTCTTATAAACACACTTGTATTGTAAACAGTCATGCCTGTTGGCTTTTGTATTGTATTTTAGCATGTTTTCATGCTAAAGCAGCACGGTTGAGTAGTTATAACAGAGGCTGTACAGCCTGTAATCTGGCCTTTGTAGAAAACGCTTGCCAATCTATCTCCTTGGCCTTTCCGGGAGGTCACCTGTAGACAGTTTCCGCACCTGCCGAGGATGCTCTGCTGGGGGTGTTCTCGGACTGCAGAGACGCCCCAGACCTAATGGGCAACAGGCAGAAGTGTCAGGGAATCAAGGCCCCGGGACTGGAGCCACCCTGACCTGAGCAAGGATGGGAGCTGGTGCATAGATATCCCAGCTTCCTCGCCTCCTGTTGGGACAATCTGAAGATTTCCTACCTGGTCTCTTCCGGGGTCCCCAGTGGGATGGGACCCCAGGTACCCAGAGCAGTGGCTGGTGGATTCATGCAGCCCGTGCTGGTGCCTCCCTTTCCTGCCTCACACCCTCTTCTGTACCAGTCAAAAAACAGGAATCCGACCCGTGATGTTAATAGGGAAGAGTGACATAAGCACCATAAAGTGAGTATGAGGAAATATCACCTACTTAATTAGAAAGGCAAAAGAGACCACTAAAGGACACGGGCGAAGCAATCTAATACATGCAAGTCAAGGGCTCACTGTGAAGGAGAAGGTGGATCTCTGGGACCATGGTGGGATCCCCGAGAAGGGCACCACCCACCCAACTCCCCCGCATGCCTAGAGCTGGTGCTTGAGGGCAGGTGGACGGCCTGGAAGGCCCAGACTTCTGAACAGAGATATCAACAATTTGGTGAAGGCTTCTCTGGGGAGACTGTAATGAGGCTGGTTCCTCAAATTTTGGAAAAGTTGAAAACTGGGCCATGGCAGTGGCCATGGGAAGGAATGGCTGCTACCCGGGGGAGGACAAACAAGGAGCAGGTCTCTTCCCCTCCTCCAGCCTTGCCCTCTTCCACTCCCAGGGAGACACTGGCAAAGCAGGGACACAGTCACAAGGTCCAGCCCTGGCACCAGAGTGTGGGGAGGCAGGCTTATAGCTAAAAAATGGATGCTTCCTAATAGCACTCTATGTTCCTGTGATCACAGCTCTAGGAAACCCCCTGCACCCAGGACCCTGCATAGGGGCTGCTTTGGGATCTCTAGGGTTGTATCTCTGAAACCAACTCTGCCTAATGGAAACAAATAAGCAGCATGCACAAAGCACGCAGAGTAGCTCTCAGAACTCAAGGAAAGTCTGAAGAACCAGCCTCAAGGAGCCTAGAGAAAGAGTAGAGATAGGAGCAACCCTAGGGAGAGAGAGACAGAGGAAATGAGTGGTGGGAACATCAGAACTCCCCCATCACCATCCAGCTCCAGCATTTATTTCCAGCCTCGGTTTTATTGGGCTCAGATTTCCAACTCCAATCGTGGGTCTTGTTTGAGACACTTGCCCACCCCACAGCCAGAGGCAGGCAGGATGTCTTGACAGTCTGATCAAGGCTGTATCTAGTGTAGGAGGAGCAGCCCCTCAGTCCAAAGTCAGGACTGCCACTTGAGGACTAGGGGTTGTTGCTGGGTGCATGCCAACCAGGCAGCAGTCTTACGTTGGGTCCTCCCAGATGCTGAGTCTGAAACAAAGTCAAGTCATTTATTGGAAAAGAGTATCTATATACAGGGAACAGGAAAGTAAGGGATGGAAGGAGACTGATTCGGGGCATATGGGTGAGTGGGTTTCTTTGGGGGTCTCTGGGGCTCACTGGGGAGAGTGTAGAACACATCAGAGTTATCCCAATGGAGGGGAGAGGGAGCTGGGGTATTTATGCACCAGGTCCTGTCTCTCCTGGTTGAAGGCTGCTCCTGGGAGCACCAATGCCGCAGTGCTCCCAACATGCCAGGTGTGTAGACTGAGGACACTCCAATGACCACAGCAGCCCCTGACACAGACTCGCATGCGCTTGGCATGAGAAGCCTAGGGAAATAGGGATGAAACAGATCAACAAGGATCAGGGGATCTGAGGAATTAGCACCCAGTGCAGCTCACATGACAGCAGTTACTGGTCACTGACTCAAATGCTTGGTGAATGGGAGGAGTGGGCAGCTTGGATTCAGTTTCCTTAGGGGGTAGGCAGCTTAGGGAGACTCTCAGTCCTGGACTTGAGGCTGAGTCAGGGAAGAGGAGGGAGGGCCTCTCTGGTGCAACAGTTCAGACCAGCCTCCTGCAGCACTGGCACTTAGGAACCTCGGGGCTTGTCAAATCTCTGGTGTTCTCTCATCATCGATGCTACAGGGAGGCCTGCACTAAGCCCCCATGTTCACTGACAAGAAATACTTTTCATCAGATTTAAGTGCTTGTTTCCAGAGACCTCAGGGAGAGGGGAAAGCTAGAAAATGACCCCATTCTGCAGCTCCCTGGGGAAAACAGAACCAAGCAGGGAACGTGGAGAGAAGCAGGTAAGAAAAGAGCAACCAGGGTTCTGGGGGACAGGGGACAACTAGCCCAACTAAACCCCAAAGTGTCCACTGCAGGCAGTCCCACATTTCCCATGGTAAGCCTGGCTCAAGGGTGAGGTGAGGCTGCCAAGAAATGGTTGTTTTCTTAGTTCCTGCCTCCCTCCTTGTCCTCACCTCCTTCATTGTCACTCTACAGTCCCTTTCATTTCTCCTCCTTGAACAGGTTAAGTTCATTCCTGCTCCAGGGTCTTTGCACTTGCAGTTCCTCTGCCTGAAATGCTCTTTCCTTGGCTCTGCACATGACTGGCCCACCTTGTCCTTCAGATCACATGTCACCTCATTCATGGGGTCTTTGGCCACCCAATCCAAAGTGGACCCCTGGTCACTCCTGCATGTCACCCTGTTGGTTCCCTTCCTAGTCTCATCTCTCTAATGTTCTTTTATTTAATTATCTATTTGTGCATTTCCTTCCTCTCCATGCCAAAATGTCCTGTCTGTGAGAACAGAACCATATCTGATTTTCTCTGCTGTGTCCCCAGTGCCCAGAACCCTGCAGGGCACAGAACAGGTTCCCCAATCCATTTTTGATGATAGATTAAATATAATATAAAAATAAACTTTCTTTCCAAAAAGATGTCCCTGCCTTTTAAAATATGAACTGAACATACAGTCCACACAATAAAGTCTTCTGTGGTTGTGATGTTGAATATAATATACACCCTGCTCCAAATTCCTAGTACATTTTGGGCTCCGGCTAATGGTTTCCATCATTCTCTCTTTAGCTTTTAAATTATAAATATTTCAGAAGTGTGTAATGGAGTGGGTCCTCCATTCTTCTTTTGGAAAGAACAACAAAAGCATATTTCTTTCTTGAATTCAAAACCTCAAGTGAATTCAGAACAAGATTTTTTTAACACTATAAATAGACAGAAAAGGTAACCATTTAGTATTTTTCCTATTATTCATAACAAATAAATAATAGAATGTAATTTAGGACTCCATCAATTTTCTCAAAAAATGTATCGCCATCTTGCCAGATACTTTTGTTTAGGTAGATACAATAATCCATATATTTAAGCATATTTACCAGTGCCCTTATGAGCATCTACACAGGGAAGGAGGAATTTCTCAACTGGTGTAAGTAAAAAAAAAGGCAGAAAGTTAGTAGAAAAACAGATGCCTAGAGGCAACATAGAAGTTTCTGTAGAGATTGTAGTTTGAGGGCTCCTGGGTGGCTCAGTTGGTTAGGTGTCTGCCTCCAGCTCAGGTCACGATCCCTGGGTCCTGGGATGGAGCCCCACATGGGGCTCCCTGCTCAGTGGGGAGTCTGCCTCTCCCTCTCCCTCTGCCCCTTTCCTAGCTTATGCTCTCTCTTGCTCTCGCTCACTCTCAAATAAATAAATAAAATCTTTAAAAAAAAAAAAAAAAAAAGAAAAGATTGTAGTTTGAAGTAATTTGTTTCCTAGGAAGTGACACAGTAAGTACCAGAATGCACACATGTATGAGTCCGTGTGCACATGTGTGCAAGAGAGTGTGCAAACACACGTATATCACAGTATACTGCATTAGGGTCACTGAGATCATTATAAACCTGAGAAATCTCCCCTAATCAGCACAGCACGCTGTCTGGCACACAGCATGTGCTCCGTAAATGGTGGACTGGAGTAATCAATTAAGTAACTCCCCCACAAGGAAAGATGCAATGACATTTGATTCTGCTTTTTGGAACCTGACCCAGGATCACAATTTCTGAGTGAGAACATTTTCACGGACTCTGACACCGGGACACTGGGGACATAGGCTGGGGCAGCTGGCACGGGTGCCCCACTTCACTTTGGTTCTCATGGCCCCTTACCATTGCCGAGTATCTCCACACCTGAGGTCCGAACACCTGCACCCGTACTTCTACACCTGCGGGTTTTCTCGACACCCCCCCCCACCCCCTGCACAAGCTAGTGCCCTGCGAGCAGCCCTCCGCACTGGCTGACAGGAGTTTATGGCTGGTGAGCCCGGCTCCCTCACCAGCTCTGAAGCAAGCATGTGTTCTACTCCTTCTCCCAGCATCCCTCAGGGTGACTGAGCTCCTTGTGCCCACAACGCTAACTGATACGGTAGCGCACACCTCTTACTGGCTGCACGGTAGCGCACACCTCTTACTGGCTGCCTTGCCGACCCCGTCTCGCTCTTGCACTCTCCTTCTGGCCCTTCCTGGGATCACATCCCAAAGAAATCTGTTCGAACCCTGGCTTCAGGATCAGCTTCTCCGTGAACCCGAACGAAGACAGATATCTTTCATCCTGTACCACCAACAAAACACTCCTGCATCTAAGCACATGTTTGTGCTTGAAATGCAACAAAAAACCACGAGCTGCTTCAACGAGCATGCTTCTGTGTGAAGTCCAGACACTTCTGGACTCTCTAATGAGTCTCTCAATGACCCATGGTGAAGAGCACGTCTCTTTCCTTAAAGGAGCAGGGTTGCCGGCCCCTGGAACGGGGCACCCTGCCCTGAACACGGCTGACCCACCTACGCTCCCAAGGCCCCTGTTAATTAGACAAAGGGTGTGCAAGCAAAGAAAACATTTTAATTAAGGCTTCATTGGCAATGTCAGACGGGCCAACTATGGTCTAAACCAAACAAGGAACCCTCACTCTTTTTATCACGTGTCCTAAAATATCAAAGCACTTCCCCTACAGTGGCCACAAAGACATGGTCTCCCATCGAGCCCAGGCATTTTAAGAGCTCTTCTCTCCCGATTTCTTCTTGTTTGCCTTTGTCTTCCCAATCATGGTCTCCACAATGACAGCTGTTTCCTCATAGGTCTGAATGCTCTCGGTTGAAAACTTCTCGATGGACTCCACCACTTCCACCTTCTCATATGCCAACGTCCTGGGGGGACTTCTCTCCTGCGGGCTGCTGCTCCTGGCCCCATGCTCCTCAGATCCACCCTGAACCACCCCAGGCCTCTGAGACTGGGGTGGAGACGGTCCCTCCGGACCCGGTGTGACCACGGGACAGGGCCTCTTGGATTCCTCATTCTCCTTCTGGTCCTCCTGTTTCTCCCCAGGCCCTTTCAGTCCTTCGGCGTTAATCTCATTCTCCTTGCTGGCAGCATGCTGGTTGGGTGGCTGTCCGTCTTCCTTCCCCTGAAGATCCCCCTGTCCGTTCTCCAGCGGGGGCCCGGGCTGCTCAGGAGAGGGCTCCGCAGGGCTGTCACGATGCAGAGAGTCATCCTCGATGGAAATGACCACTCCACCTTTGGCTGGGATAGAGGATGAGCAGAACCCAGGGTCCACATAACTGGCATCCCCAGAGACCAGCACGTACCGCCCTTTGGTGTAGAGGTCAGCTGGGGGCTCGGGGTCTTGGGGGCTTTTCACTTTCTCCTTGACCTTCTTGAATAGTTTCCCAAAGGCTTTGCTTATCTGCCCTCCATCCGGCACATCCTCTGGACATGCTTCTGGGGCTGGGGGACTGGCTTCATCACCTTGTGATTCAAGTTTACCTTCACCTTCTTCTTTAGGAACGACCTGCACCAGCTTTGTGTCTTCTGGACCCTGCAGGGGTAGGTCTTCCAGACTTTCGTCAGCTTTGTCTTTAGCTATGATCTCCTTTTTCCTTGGAATGTTCTTGGGGAGACCTTTTTGTCTTGGTTTTGCTGTTGTTATATCCTGCACAGCCCTAGTGAGATCTAAAAAGGGGGGGAGGGGCATAAGTCAAGTTTATCGATGAAAGAGGAAGAAAACGTATTTGTTGAAAAATAGGCTGTCGATAAATTAATTAATTAATTAAAATTTTAATTTTAAAATTAAAATTAAATAAATAAAAGAAAAATAGGCTGTCTTGGAAACCAATGCCTAGCACTGGGGTAGACTTTACAATACACAGGGCAAGCTGTTTGGGTCTGACCCGTAGCACCCATGACCCACATTAAGGTCCCACCTCTTCGACAAGCTGTGTGACTTTGGACAGGTCGCTTGACCCCTCTGGGCTTGCAGAGGGGAGGGAAGGTGCTGCCTGTTCTGACACTCACAGTTTCCATCACACTGAGTACAACTTACTGGAACATTCTATGGCAATAATGCTGGGTGTCCACACCCCAGCCCCTGCTGAGCTCATGATGAATACTAGTTAATGGAACTCATTCTACAGGGTCATCCTCGCCTTGGACTTTTCTAAAGGAGAGACAGCAGATCTGCCTGGGTCTCCCATGTGTTCCGAATGTCTTTGGGTACCAGGATCATATTGATCTCCCTTGCTCCATATGCATTGCAAGCTAAATAAATACAAATACCCCTCAAGCGGCATCCTCTTCCTCCTGGGCAAAAAGAGCAGGTAATTATTAAATTCAGAAATAATGGGAATCTTGGGCCGCCTGGACAGCTCAGTTGGTTAAGCAATCAGCTCTTGATTTTGGCTCAGGCCATGAACTCAGGGTCCTGGGATCGAGCCCCACATCAGGCTCAGCACTCAGCACAGAATCTGCTTGAAGATTCTCGCTCCCTCTGCCCCCTTTCTCTCTCTAAAATTAATAAATAAAATCTTTTAAAAAAAGATAGAAAGAAAGAACATTTAATTTCCAGATGGATCAGAAGAAAGCATGAATGCCAAGTTCAGGAAGAAAGCCATTTGATTTTTTTTTCTTGCTTTTCTATGATGGAAAACAGCAGAAGTCAGGGTTGAGGATCATTACCTTTCCCACCAACCCGAGAGCTGAGAGAGGTCCCATGGCTTGGGGTGAACAGCGTGACGGGTGTTTCAATGAAGGCAGAGCTCAGCCTGGAGAAAGAACCAAAAAAAAAGGATGGTCACCAGCTTTAATTCATCAAACTACACAGACGGTCATGGCAAGAAGTGACTCTCTGATATGAGCAAAAATGAGGAAAGCTTTCTCGGGATCAGGCTATTCATGAACCACATATATACTTATACACTAGACGAGGATGGGAAGGATTTCTTTGAGCTGAAGTCATAAGCTATGAAACACACATATAGGAGAATTGTAAAATGGGAATTGCCTATAATCTGAAAATGTCATTTCTCTGTTGAACAGAATTTTTGTTTTGTTTTTTTATTTTTATTTTTTTAAAGATTTTTATTTATTTATATGACAGAGATCACAAGTAGGCAGAGAGGCAGGCAGAGAGAGAGGGAGAAGCAGGCTCCCTGCTGAGCAGAGAGCCCCATGCGGGGCTCTATCCCAGGACCCTGGGATCATGACCTGAGCCAAAGGCAGAGATTTAACCCCACTGAGCCACCCTGGCGCCCCTGTTTTGTTTTTTTAATAGAACAGTAGCCAGCCCAGGGTGAAGTATTTAGGGCAATGAAGATATAACTCCAACTCTTTTTTTTTAAATCATATGCATTATATAAATAGAGAAAAAATTGATAAAGCAATGGAGATAACATTTAAACAAGTGGTGAGTCTGTGAAAACAGTGTTCAGGGGTTCTGTGTGCTATGCTTGCAACATTTCTATCAACTTGAAATTAGAACTCTGTGAACAAACTAACAAAAGGACTATCTGATGAACTTTCTGTGAAGCCTTGCCTCCAAAATAAAAATAAAAATGTGCTAGTTCAAGATTTATTTTCATGTGTGCATAATGCATTCACTATAACATAAATATAATTTAAGACTGTGCAACAATCCATTGACCATAACTCCAGAAAGCAAAAGAAAATCTTGCTTTCTCTGCTCAGTATCTGAGCACTGGCAGTCAAGATAGAGCATCCGGAGTGAAGGAAAGAACCGCTCCTCGTGGAGTAATACTCGGTGCTTCTTTTTTAATTCAATCTAGTCCCCCCAAATCAGCAAGACTGAATCAAAGAATCCCAACTTAATAGTGAGAGTCCTTCTATGAAGTAACTTCTGTGAGTCCCCAAACTGCTCTCCGACTGGTATCTACAGAGACAGACACGGACACAGACACAGATGATGCAGGTGGCGATCGACATGATACAGATGCAGACGGAGACAGAAGCGCACATGGACCCGACCCAAGTGTGCAGGACCATGACATCAGTGCAGGGGCAAGGGTGCACATAGCTGAAGATGATGCAGGTCTAGATGACGGAGGTGCAGATGAAGAATAGGGGTGGGTATCGGCGACAAAGATGTAGACGGCGTTAGATGTAAGTGTGCGTGGTACAGAAGTAGATGCCGTAGATGTAGCTGATGTAGATGATGTAGATGATGTAGAGGCAGGAGTGGATGGTGTAGGTGTAGGTAAGGCAGGGATGGGCGGAGGGACAGGTGCACGTGTAGATGTTACACGTGTAACACCGGTGACGTTGGCATGGGTGCAGATGCTGCAGAGGCAGGTGATGTAGATAATGTAGCTTTAAGTGTAGATGTACGTGTTCACATGGATGATACGATGCAGACGCAGATGTGAGTGCAGGCGTCAGTACATACAGGTGCGGAGAGCCAGGATGAAGACTGCAGGTGTGGGTGAGAGAGAAATAGAGAGAGAGAGATTGAGACAGGGCTAGGGAATTCAGGATAGGGACAGGAGACAGAGGTAGGGGACAGCGAGCAGAGAGAGGGATGGGGTACGGTGAGGGATAGGGATAAGAAATGGGGACAGGGACAGGGGATAGGGATAGAGATAATTTCCCTGCTCTCCTAAAGTTAATGGAGCTCAAGTCACAGCTCCATTATGAAAAAGACCACCCAGTGCATCGACAGCCACACGACTGACCCAACCAGCTGATGAAAACAACGATAGTGGGGCGCCTGGGTGGCTCAGTGGGTTAAGCCTCTGCCTTCCCCTCAGGTCGTGATCCCAGAGTCCTGGGATCGAGCCCCACATCGGGCTCTCTGCTCAGGGGGGGGGCCTGCTTCCCCCTCTCTCTCTGCCTGCCTCTCTGCCTACTTGTGATCTGTCAAATAAATAAATAAAATCTTTAAAAAAAAAAAAAAAGAAAGAAAGAAAAGAAAACAATGATAGTAGCAGCAGTAACAACACCACACCTCCGAGCCCTTGCCGAGTGCCGGGCACTGTGCTACGAACCCCACCTGCCGCACCTCATTGAGTACTCCTGGTCATCCTACTGGCTAACATGTCTACGTGCCCAGAGGCTTGAGGAGCCAAAAGCAAGCTTCTCCGTGAGGTCTTTTGCAACCACCCTTCTGAAAATTTCAAACACCCCCACCATTGCCCCCTGGCCAGGCCCTCTCTCGGGTCACCAGGTACTCCATGGTGCTTGTCTTCTGTTCCAGAGTCATCCATCAGCTGCCTCCCCAACTAGGATTCCAGCTCCACAAGGCCATGGAGCTTGCCCTGTACCCATCACCTGGCACACAGGAAGCAAGTGGCCAGGACAGGGAGAGGGGTGCAGTCTCAGAGCGGGGCCCATCTGTGACCTCACCTGTTGCCTTCATTCTCAATGATCCGATGGTACCGCTCCAGCTCGTTCTTCAGCGTCTGCTGGGCGACCACCAGCTGCCGGCAGTCGTAGGAAGACCTCTCCAGGCTCCTCTCGGCCTCCTCAATCTCCTTCCGCAGGGTTTCAATCTGTTCATTATAGAGCTGAATCTCGTCATCGTAACACTCGTGGGCATCTTTAATAGCTTGTTCCAGGGCCGCGGTCTGTGGGCAAAGACACAGAAGTGAGGAAAGCCCTCCTGCCTCTTCTAAAGACACGGGCTTGGCAAGGAGAACCCGGCCTCAGGTACCCCGTTTTGTTTGCTTTGCTCCTTTGTTCCTCCTCCAGTTTCACTGTCAGCAATGAATCACCTTGGAATCCTGGAGCCAGAAAGGAACCTGAATGCTAGCCCTGTCTGAAATCTGCCCTTAACGGAGCCCTCACCAAAGACAGGCTAAGGATGGCAATCCCAGAAAAGAAAAAGAAAACTGCTGTCCCTGGAATCAGATGTATAATTTGGATAAATTGTATTCTTCATATTCTGAGTTAGCATAAATCTGCCAAAAAAATAGAAGCACACATACTGAGTACGTAAGATGCTATTTTTACTAAAATAAGGAAGAGGGGGTGTTCTTTGTCCTTATTTAATCACTATGACACTTTACTTTTGTCCTGATTTCTGATTAGTAGAGTTATATGTCTGGGAAGCTGAAGTGTACAGGGTTATACTATTAACATACTGACACAGGGCAAGTCAAAATTAAGGTAAGAAAATAGAAATATGGGACGCCTGGGTGGCTCAGTTGGTTAAGCGGCTGCCTTCAGCTCAGGTCATGATCCCAGCGTCCTGGGATCGAGTCCCACATCGGGCTCCTTGCTCGGCAGGGAGCCTGCTTCTCCCTCTGCCTCTGCCTGCCACTCTGTCTGCCTGTGCTCGCTCTCCCTCTCTCTCTGACAAATAAATAAATTTTTAAAAAATAGAAATATGATAGAATATAACGTGGACTTATATTCTCCTTAAAAGCTTCTAATAGGGGGCACCTGGGTGGCTCAGTAGGTTAAAGCCTCTGCCTTCGGCTCGGGTTATGATCCCAGGGTCCTGGGATCGAGCCCCGCATCGGGCTCTCTGCTCAGCGGGGAGCCTGCTTCCCTTCCTCTCTCTCTGCCTGCCTCTCTGTCTACTTATAATGTCTGTCTGTCAAATAAATAAATAAAATCTCTTAAAAAAAATAAAAGCTTCTAACAAAAGAGGCATGTGTGGACTCATTTACAAGCTTAGTATTTGCGTAGTCGTGACGCTTTTGCAATCTCATTTTCCGAGTAGAAAATAGTTCACCCCGCATTATCAGTCCTCAAAACAAAATGAAACACACCAAAAAACCACTTCTACCTAGAACGGTGCATCCCAAAATTCAAAGGAGTCATGGGGGCTGGACAGGTATCTGAGTTCAACTTCATATATGTCTGCTAAAGGCATTTCATGCCCGCAGCTGAATGTGCATACTGGACAATCTAGAGAATGAGAATTCCTATGACACCTGATTCTTCTCTTTATATACAGATGTTCCCTTGGAACAGTGAAGTTTCCTAACTGATGACACTTGAAAACTTAGTTTACAATGGTTTTTGGGAATGTGTCTGTTGTATCAGGAAAGAAGGAAGGAAGGAAGAAAGGAAGGAGAGCGGGGCAGAAGGAAGAAAGGAGGCCAGGAGGGAGGGGAGGGAGATGGGAAGGAAGGAAGGAGGGAAAGAAGGGGTTCATATACTCCACACTTTGGGAAATCATCTGCCAGCCCATGTCATCCCCCTTGTCTGATGTCTGTGCCATCTCACTCATAGAGGGGTCCCAGAAGTAGTGTGACCCCACTCTCCTGACCAGAGCGACAGAACCAGGGCTGGGTCAGACACAGACCCACCTATCACATGCTTCCTCTCTGGGGAATTTGGAAAAGGATCTCAGAAATAGCAGTGAGCTAGTGGCAGGTTCACAGAACCGTGGGGCTGCCATCTTGGAGTGGCCATCTTTCATAACGTGCATGAAGAAGTAAAAAAAAAAGCGGTTCTTCAGACAGGCAGAGAAATGAAGCCGAAGGGCAAAGACAAAGAGAGATGAGAGAGTTTGTGGGAGAGAAGGGAGACAGAGAGTGAGCAGCTACCCCAGATCCAAGACCCTGGTTCCTGCCCAGAACCCTGCTCTCAAATGTCATAAACTGTATTTTATATCCTGCTCCTTTGGGGGGGGGCGAGGGATAGTATCTTTACAGTGGAGAAACCTGGCAGACACCACCTTAACCAAGTGACCCCAGTTACAACACCGGCAGAAGACACGCCCACAAGATGTTCCCCTGATGAGAAGCACCGAGAAGGACACTCACTTCTGTGGAACCAGGAATGCACAGCCACAGCCTAATCCTGAAAAAAAATATCTGGGCGGGGCGCCTGGGTGGCTCAGTGGGTTGAGCCTCTGCCTTCGGCTGGGGTCATGATCTCAGGGTCCTGGGATCGAGGCCCGCAT
>PISX010016159.1:0-47176 GCA_004024625.1 Mellivora capensis
TGTTGACTGTTTCCTTGGCTGTGCAAAAGCTTTTGATCTTGATGAAATCCCAATAGTTCATTTTTGCCCTTGCTTCCATTGCCTTTGGCGATGTTCCTAGGAAGATGTTGCTGCGGCTGAGGTCGAAGAGGTTGCTGCCTGCGTTCTCCTCAAGGATTTTGATGGATTCCTTTCTCACATTGAGGTCCCTCATCCATTTGGAATCTATTTTCGTGTATGGTGTAAGGAAATGGTCCAATTTCATTTTTCTGCAAGTGGCTGTCCAATTTTTCAGGGCCTAATTCTTCATATAATGTGAGGTTATATGTTACTATTTCAGGGGTTTCATTATTCCATAGTCTGTATTTTATATATTCTATATGAGAATCTTATTTAAAATTATAACAGTAGTAAGGGACCTGTTGCTTAAATGAAACCCTTAGAAATAATGAAATAAAATACTGTGCAAGTCAAAGATAACTTTGAGAAAGAGAAAGAGAAAATATACCTGAACCAATCTGTTTCTGTGGGGATGAGTATATTAGAGCAGGGTTTCTCAAAATGGGATCAGAATGACTAGAAACTTCCAGGAGGTCAAGGAGGGTCATAGCAGGGCACAGCTTATTGAATACATCTTTCCTGCACATGGGTCAGCACCTTCCATGTGTTTTGTCCTCCTAGACTTCTTATCTTAGTAATTTTCATATGATCAGAGATGACCACAGTTAGTAGGTACAGAAATGGTAATCTAGTTGCTTAACTGACATGTTATGTCTATACCCAACATCTCTAACAAATGGTTTGAACATCTCTAGCAAGAAGGAATTAATTTCCTTCCAAGCTGTTGTGCTCCATGTCCAGTCACAGAGTTGTTAAAAGTTCTTCTTCACGGTGAGTTGACTTCTGTCCACCTGTAATGTCAACCCTTTGTTTCTGATTAGCAACCTGGGAGCCATTAATACAAATGCTCTTCACTCTTTTGAAAACACCTGTCATATGAGCCAGGCTCATCTGTTTCCAAGGCCAGCCTCTCCTGTTCCTTCTGTGGTTCCTCAAGTGGTATGCCTTCGGGGACATTCTGTATGCTTGCACATTACTCTGTCCTCAGGCTATTTTGTTTGTATTTCATACCCCTTTTCCTATTCAATGACCCAAGCACAATAGTCCATAAGCTGGGATAACCATAACATTCTCTCTTTCAAGAATTTGAATGAAGAGTACTCTAATTAAATGATAGATGATAGCAAGGACTTGAGTTGACAACGTCCCCATAGGTTTGAGGCTGGGTTGGCCCAGCTGGAATATGTGTAAGTAAAGGAAGCTGAAAGGAGAAAAACTGAAAATGGGAGAGAATAATGACCATGAGAGATTGAGATCAATCTCATTTCCTGACTGGATCACTGGAGTTCCTGGGCTGGGGAGCCCTGCTCACACCATCATCAACATCCTCATCATTACTAACATTTATTGAATTTATACTATACATCAGGCACTGTTACAGGCCCTTAATATGCACTATCTCACTGAATCCTTTCAAAAACCCTAAAGGAAGTTGTCACTATTTCTGTCTTACTGCAGAGGAGACTGAGGTATGCAGAGGACTGAGTCATCTAGCCAGCTCCCACACTGGTTAGTAGCGGGGCCAAGATTTGAAACCAGGATACAGGGCACTGCTTCTGGATCCTTGGAGACTCGGGAGATTTTCTTACAATACTTTTTATAGTAATTTCTTGAAGAAATTCCCCAATTATTTAAGCCACCGTGAAGCAGGTTTCTGTCCTTTGTAACAAATCCTCCCTGATTAAAATACAGAAATATTAAAAGATACTAACTCCTGGCCAAAAGGCACAGACAAGTGCCTTTGTGATGTTGTGTAGTTGCCTTAAAAAAATAGGCTCAGTTGATGAAATAAGGCTGCCTCTTGACATGGCTCACTTTTCTGGAACACTCATGTATATCTTCCAGAGACAGGGCATTTCATGGTGCTAACAGAGAAAGGATGCCATTGAACTTCTCCTTAGTTACTCCAGCCTAACATTACCTCTTCCCTATTATCCTATTGGTCTGTACATTCCTTTACCATAGCACATAGCACATTCTATTAGAATTATCTTTCTGTGTCTGTGTTTCCCAACCTTAGCACTATTAAGATTTCAAGCTAGATAATTCCTGCTTTGCTGTGGCCAAGTGTCCTGTGCGCGGCAGGATGTTTAGCAGTATCCTGGCCTCTACCCACTAGATGCCAATAATACCACCTCCTCCTCCAGTTTGACAACCAAAAATTCTCCAGGCATTGCCCAATATCCCCTGGAGGGTAAAATCACTCTTGGTTGGGAACCACTTGTCGACATGTTCTAAACCCCCTGCTGACTTCAAGGGCAGGACTCTTTTTCATCCTCATTTCTTTTCCATGTTTGGAACATTATGATGCTTAATAAGTCTTTTTTTTAAAGATTTTATTTATTTATTTGATAGTGAGTGTGAGAGAGAATGACAGGGGAGAAGGTCAGAGGGAGAAGCAGACTCCTCATGGAGCTGGGAGCCCCATGCGGGACTCGATCCCGGGACTCCAGGATCATGACCTGAGCTGAAGGCGGTCACCCAACCAACTGAGCCACCCAGGCGCCCAGATGCTTAATAAGTCTTAATTGAATAAAACTATAGTAACTTGCATTAAAATGGTGTTTTGTACTTATAAGCCTGGAGTACCTGTATTATCTGTATGCGTCTGGGTGTAGTCAGGAAAACAGAGACACTAAGCATACTACCAGAATAAGGGGCTTAATATAGAAATCAGGGTTTATATAAATATGAGTCACTACAAAAATGAAGCTCTGGAAGGCTATAGTCAGAAGAGAGGACTTTAACCTGAAGCTCTGGGTAGAAGAGCAGGTGTTCACAGGGAAACCTGAGAAGCCACCATATCCAGCCTGGAAAGTGAGATCATAAAATGGGAGACCACAGAAAGATCTGGAATTCTACTATGTCTAATAAAGCAACCTCATCTGATGCCCACAGGCCCCCAAATAAAATAGCTTCCGTCTCCCTTCCACCTCTGAAATCTCTCAAATTCTTCTTACTGACAAACCTTAACATAGAACCCATCAAGAAGGGAGTTGTGAGAAGTGTAGTTTTCCCCAGCCTTAAGGCAGGCTCTCCAACAGGAATGGCAGTGTCAGGTAAACGACAGCTAACCCTAACAGATATCCTAAGCCACTTTCTGACACCAAGTGCACATGCGTGTGTGCACACACACACACACCGGAGCAGATAATGGTCCAGGGAATCTGGCAGTCACAATCATCCAAGTTAGGAAGCAAGTAAATGTGATTTTGTTGTTGCTGCTTTCTTGTTTTTAGTTTGACAGAGGGCTCATCCTCCGATCACCCGTCCCCTTCAGTCGGTGCTCTGTAGACAGTCGCAATGTTCACTTTGTTTGCACCCGGAACAGATGGCAAACTATGTTAATAATCGAACAGCTCATGCTCCAGATGGAAGATGTTCCCCTTCATGCTTCTTAGAATTTCGGGTGTCTTGTGAGCATTCTTGCTAGACCAGAATTGACAGAGATTACGAGGAAAGAATTTCCAGACACAAGGCATTGCTTCACTCTTGAGGAATCGAAGCCTCACCAGCATGTTACCAACTTCTAAACTACTCTCTAGGACTATAGCTGACACGAAGTGAAAACATTTCTGCTTTGTAGCTTTTTTAAAAAGATTTTATTTATTTATTTGACAGAGAGAGATCATAAGTAGACAGAGAGGCAGGCAGAGAGAGAGGAGGAAGCAGGCTCCCCGCTGAGCAGAGAGCCTGATGCAGGACTCGATCCCAGGACCCTGAGATCATGACCTGAGCCCAAGGCAGCAGCTTAACCCACTGAGCCACCCAGGTGCCCCTCTGCTTTGTAGCTTTTGAGCCAGAAGTCAAACAATTACTTTTAAATAATGACTTCCAGTCCATTAAAAACATGGTGCTGCAGGTGAGGTGTGATCCAAAGTAGAGTGAAGCTTATATGTCACTTTAAAGAAAATTAGACTCCAAGTATAGACTGAAAGGATATATATACTTCAAAGACTGCATGGCCCATGACATCTAAGATATTTACTATCTGGCTCTTCACAGAAAAGGTGTGCTGACATGTGGGCTGTAAGGAGGGCAGTGGGAGTTAAGGTCTGAGAGGTAAAGGGGACATTGCAAGGACTTGTCTTACCGAGTGAGGTGAGATCCACTGGAGAATTTTGAATTAACGAGGATCTCCCTTATCTCACGTTTTAACAGGATCCCTCGAGTTGGGGTCCTGAGACTAGACATAATTGTTGGGAGGGAGGAGCTAGAAGCCAGGGAACCAGGTAGAAGACTGTTACGGGAGTTCTGGTGGGAATGATTCTGAGGATCCACCGTTGGGCAACTCACACCAGCATGCAACGCTGGAGGTTGTTAAAGATGACTAGATTCTGGTTTGGAGACGGGGCTGACTGGATTTGCTGGTACTCCCACACAGGTGCAAGGGAGGCCAGAAAATGCAGTCTTCCCATGTGCAACATACGGGACCGGCTAAGACAGGGCCTCTTCAGTAGGGGTGATTTTGTGATGTCTGGCAATGTCTGCAGACATTTTCCCATTATCGAAACTTGCAAGGAAGGGCGCTACTTGCGTCTAGTGGGTAGCATCCAGGGATACTGCTAAATACTCTAAAACACACAACGCAGGTCCCTACAACAAATAATCATCTGGTCCTAAATGTCAGTCGTGCTACAGTTAAAAAACCCTGAGCTGAGCTAAAGGAAGATCCACCACTGGAAGAAGAAAGAGAGTTGGGTTTTTGTAGACAATCGGGAGTTTTAGCCCAATGCCATCCCTGGGCCCCAACTCCTGCAAGGTATTTGTAGACTGTGGCAGGCTCAGTTCTGAAATCCCAGCTCATACCACAACTGAGGCCTGTCTGTCCTCCTTGCCCACATATTCCCCCCATCACTGGAGGTGAGCTTTGTCCTGCATAGGAGGCCCTGTGGGCTTTTATTTTCACCTGGAGACTTGCAGAAATAACACGTGACCCAGGCAAGGAAGGAAGTTGTGTGAAATGATAGCTAAGTGATGTACGGCACCACAGGGCACACATTCATTTGTTTTAAGACAAAATGTTCCATTAATTAGAATTTCATGACATGAAAACAATGTTTGGTGATGACCATAGATTTATAGGAATTATATTCTGTTCACCAAACCCAAATGGATGCCATGTGAGCTCAGACACCCTTCAAGTTATGCAAACACTCCTTAGTCTTTTGCTATGGGTGATAACTGATAAGGTCTAATTTATTTGGTAAAATATTTGCATATATCTAATATGTACTATCTTTTCATTTACCTAGCATTATTATTTTGACTTGCAAATAGATGCATAAATGAAAAAATGTTTCTTTGTATTCTGGCATATTTGTCTATGCCATTTATTTTCTTTGCAAATGAGCATACATTGTTTACTAAGATTGTTAATGAGTTTGATCTAAATTTATGTATTTTCACACTACCTGGGCTGCTCACTAGTTTACCAGTGAACCAAAAAAATGGACAGTGTCTCAAAAATAGACCATAAACACCTCAGTGCTTGAGTGGCATTGTTAAGTTTAAATTTGCCCTAATTTTATGTCAGGTCGATATGCAAAAATAAGCGACATGATAAGCATGATAAGTAAGTAAGAAAAGCATTTTTTTATTATAACAGACTTTTTTCTACTATTCATTTAAGAAGCGTTTTCTTTATATACATATATTTGACATAGGAAGCTTCAGCCAAATATCATTCTAAGTACTAGGGTTATCAAAATATGAGAAACTGGGTCCCTATACTTGAAGGTCATCAAGGAGTCTGACACATAAACAACTGATTTTAATATGATGCAGCAGGTTCTGTTATGGAAGCAGGTACCAGATGCTTCAGAGGAGAAACCCATGACGCAGGCTTAGGGGTCAAAAATAGGCATCCTGGGGGCACCTGGGTGGCTCAGTGGGTTAAGCCTCTGCCTTCGGCTTGGGTCATGATCTCAGGGTCCAGGGTTCGAGCCCTGCATCGGGCTCCTTGCTTGGTGGGGAGCCTGCTTCCCCCCACCCGCCTCCTGCCTCTCTGCCTACTTGTGATCTCCATCAAGTTAATAAATAAAATCTAAAAAAAAAACAGGCATCCTGAATGGCATGATGGCAGAGTGGGGTCTTCAAGTATATGCAGGAGCTTGCCAGGTGAAGAGAGGAGAGGGGCTTTCAACGCAAAGGGAAGCAGTTGACTAAAATCACAGATCATGGAATTCCATGAGAGAAGTAGGTATAAGGCAGGACATAGGGGACCTTGAATGCCACACAAAGGAGCTTGGGAGTGGTCATTAAGGAGATGAAACTGTTGAAAGCTATGAAGTCTGGGAATAGAAGCAGTGGGCCAATGGCATTCTCTCAATCCCACAACAGCAGAAAGCAGGGCTGCTTCAAAATTTGCGGGGCCTGGTGCAAAATGAAAATGTGGGGCCCTTGTTCAAAAATACTATGAATTTTAAGATGCCTCTAGCAAAGCATGAAACCAAGTATGGGCCTTTCTTTTTTTTTTTTAAGATTTTATTTATTTATTTGACAGAGATCACAAGTAGGCAGAGAGGCAGGCAGAGAGAGAGGAGGAAGCAGGCTCCCGGCTGAGCAGAGAGCCCGATGCGGGGCTCGATCCCAGGACCCTGGGATCATGACCTGAGCTGAAGGCAGAGGCCTTAACCCACTGAGCCACCCAGGCACCCCAGTATGGGCCTTTCTAAGCACTGGGCCAAGGTGTGACTGCACAGTATGCATGCCCATGAAGCCAAACCCAGCAGAAACTATCAGGGTAGGGGTAGGAAGAAGATATTAAGACCCTTATTTACATACTCTCTAGTCTCTGGTTGGGAAGAAAACTCTTAAACATATCGACCAGCTAGAGATTAGTCTTAAGGCAATGTACTAGCCAGCATTATAGTCCTATACTCAAACTCAAAAGATGGCCAAATGACTAATTTCCTCCTTTTAAAAAGGAGGAAATGGGAGAGCAAAAAATCTGAGGGACTCTCCTAAACCTACACATTTAGGAGATAGTAAAGATGTGAATTCAACCAAAGTCTTTCAGATTCGGTTCTAGTGTTTTCCTCTGCTCCTCTGCAATATCAAGGCTATCATGTCTGTAGTGAGAGGGATAGGGATGGAAATTCTTAGAGGCTGCAGAAAGGACTGCAATTGGCAAAGAGAGGGAGATGAACTAAGAGGCAATCACTATCCCCTTCTCTGCCCCAGGGAGCATATCCTTTCTAAGCCTTTACTCAGAATCAAGAGGATCACGGCCAGCACAGGACCAGCACTGTACCAGGGAACAGGGCTCCAGAGATGACTTTAGCACACTCTCAGGAGCTCACCCTCCAGTGAATGAAGACGATAATGGAAATCAGCTACCAAAATCCAGAATTCCTGACTACCTAATTTTTAATATAACTGGGAAGAAATTTTTTAAAATAACAATAAAAAGGAAAGTCGAGAATGTAGTCTAAAAACCAACAGGTAGTGAAAGAGTCTTTTCCATATGGGGGCTATCATAGATGATTTGCACAGTGCCTGGGGTATCTCGGCTATATTACTGTGGATACCCTCACCAATTCTGGAAATCCTAGGTACATCTGACCACCAGTCCACCTCTGTACATATTTCAGGGTGTGTCTTGTATTACTCACTATGCCCCTCCAGCCCAGAAAACCCCAAGGTCTTATTCATCTTTTGCTTCCCTTGGTTCTGAAAATAAAGCTCTAAGCAGGTGGCATGGTTAGCAAGGCCCTAAATGATCCAGCCCCCGCTCACTTGTGAAACCTTGTCTCACCCCACTTTGCCCCCCACTCCGGGAGCCACCCCACCATCTCTCCTTTGCAGCAGACCCTCCCATCTCAGACATCTCCCCACTCTGCGTACACCTCTTTAATGCCTTTGCTTTTTCAAGTCTGTAACAAAATCGCACTTCCTCAGGGAAAAGCTTCTCCCATGTGCCAGATGAGACCAGGCCTCCCATTAATAAACTCACATAGTATCCTATAACTTCCCTCCAGAGCCCTTGTCATAGTTAACAATTATGTATTCCTGTGATTAGTTTAATTTACATTTGTCTCCATCTCAGGACTGTGAATTCTTTGAAGGCCAGAACTTGATCTGTTTTGCTTACCACTGGATCCCTCACAAATGGCCCAGTGCCTGGCATCTCCTTCAGCATTTTCTGTCATAGTACTCAGTCTGAGATTAGAGTACCCTAATCAGAGTACTTTCTCCGCCATGCATCTCTCTTAAGTTGCTTGCCTCGACTGTTTTCCTCCAAAGCACCCATCTTTATTTGTGTGTAAGTGGGTAGGAGTATTGTGCATGTGAATACCCATATGTATAAATGTGTGTGTATGGAGAAGTGTTCGTGTGTTTGCATGCATAGTTTCTTTACTTGGTACTGTGGGTTTTCCCCAAGAGACTGTAAACTCCAAAAAAATAGAAATTTTATCTTCTTGTTTACTGCTGTATGCCTACCATACACCTGGCATATAACAGGTCCTCAATGAATCTTTGTTGGAAATACAAATATATGATGGGCAAGTGCTCAAGAAATGAATACCAGAAGTTCCTTGTGCAGAAAGTAACATGAATGATATACTGCATTGAAAAAGAGCTACTCCAAAGATAAGCTTTTTTTGGGGGGGGGGGGTTGGTATTTACTGTCTACCCAGAATGACACTGAGGCTTTTAATTCATTTTACCAGATATCATTAAACAACAAAGGGTTATATTTGGTTTACTTTACTTCAAATTTGTTGTTCTACAAAGTTCAGTCAGATTCTTCATCCATAATCTTCAACGAAGCTATTTGGGATTTGATAGAGACAAATTTATAACAATCACAGACTTTCAGAGTCTTTGGAATCAGACAGTTTTGGGATCAGACAGACCTGAATTTGAATCTCAGCTTCAACAATTATTAGCAATATAACTTTGGAAAGCCATATAACTTCTCTGACTCTCAATTTTCCCTGAAAACATGTGAGTTCCATGGTCAGTTTGGTGAAAGGACTTACTGTAGTTTTAAGGGCTTACTGCATAGTTATAATCAATAAATTATTCTTACTTATTATTCATATCGATCCCCAAGTCCCTGTGACTCAAAGGAGGAAATTGAGGCCACAAGAATTAAGAATTTCTTAAGACCATCTTTCCTGCCCAAGTCCAGGCGTTAGAAATCAGCAGGCCTTACAATTACACATTATCCAGCCTTCATTTGATGAGGGGTCTTTTTTTCAGTGATGGGGCAGGGGGACCTGCTGTGTTTGGGCTCACAGTGGTGTTTTGTGTTTTTTTTTTTAAGAGGTGGGGGAATAGCGGGGGGGGGGGCAGAGGGAGGGAGAATTTTATGGAGGCTCTCTGCCCAGTATGGAGCTTGATGTGGGGCTCAATCTCACAACCCTAAGATCATGACCTGAGCTGAAATCAAGAGTGGATTGCTTAACCGACTGAGCCACCCAGGTGCCTCACCATGGGCTCACACTGTTTTCTAAGGAGGGCCAGAGACTTCATTATGTTCTTGCACTGATTGAGGCTCACTGCAACCTGGAGTTCCAATGGAGAAATTTCCTATTCCAACAGAAGAGAGACTCAACCCAATCAAAGAATCCGGTTGAGAAATGTGATGGAAAGAGGTTTTCCCTATACCAGTTTTTAGTAACCATTTTCTTTCCTCCTTTCCAGGGCATAAAACAAAAATTATAACTATGGGCTCCCCTTAAATCTTTCATTTTATAAATACCATGTTCTTTAATTATATTGAAATCATTTGCTTATGACAAAAAATTCACTACAGTGCAATTCTGGTGAGCTTTAGCTTCCATTTCACATCTAGACAAGAATTATTCCAAATACAGGAATGAGTAAATTTTACAATAAGTAAAACAGGCATGAATTAAATAAAATAACAAATCTCAAATGAATTACATAGCACCATGACAGTGCTTCATATGGCAGGATGGGATTTAAGGAGATTTTCTCAAAGTGGGATATAGAAATGAACGTACTGAAGGTTTGGATGATTCATTTTCTGTGAAAATTTAATCAGTGAATAACAAAACAGAGGGAGCTAGAAGTATTTACTGTTCAAAGTTACTGAAGATAGTGGGTCAGCAGCAATACTTATCTAATTAGTTTCCTGGCTAATTAGAAGTGGAGAATATATGCCTAAAATTCTTTCCTTACTGGGAAGATCTGATTCTCCCTGTTAATATGTTTAACTAAGCTGTGCTTACAGATTGTTATTTCTTTTAACTTTAGCTTACCCATGACTCAAGCTCATCTCCATTTTACCCTCATATAGGAATCTTGCCATATTACCATAACATTTTATTCTGAACCTGCTATAAAGGCAATTAGTCATTCATTATAACACAAAAATTCAAATTGGTTGCAATTATGTTTTCTGAATCAAAACCATACCCTTTGATGTGGATAATTTAAGGTTCTATATTTAAAATGCATTGAATGAGTCATAATGGTAAATAAGAAGACCCTTAAACTAGCATTCATATCTCCTGCATGTGAAAAATTAAATGGATAATTTCTACCTACGACAAATTTATTTTTGTGTGGAGAATTTTAAAGAATGGATTTAATTAGCTGTAACTATGCTCAGAAGCATAATTTGAAGTACTGTTAAATGAGTGAGGAGAGCGTTTTCAAGAATAGAAAAAAACCTTCTTAAAATTCCCTTTTGTTCATTACTCAACAAACGTTTATTAAGCAGTCACAGTTTGGCAGGCAATGTACCACTTAATGATAACCTAACCTGGCATCCTTCTACTCCAGCTCTGGTACTTAATTGAATGAGTTAATCTCTTTGGCTGTCCATTCACAGTATGTGAGGAAAGACTACAGAAAGTAAATGAATGAGTCGGTCTGAAAAGAAACATGGGTATTTAGGTTTCCTTTTGTTCTGCGTGCTAAAGCAGGTTACTAGCTAACCACCTTTTCTATTTCTTCAGGGATCCAGGAATTTAAAAAGAATCTTATCTCATGCAGGCAGTGATCTATATGCTTAATCATGACTTTCTAAGTGTTTATAGAGGTGAGAACAGCAATTTATAAGATTCTACAGATATGGACAGGAAAAAAAGCACAGTAAATTTAGGCAGATAAAGGGAAATGCACTTTGAGGAATAGTTCCCATTCGAAAAGTAATTTTAGACTTAATAACATAGAATAGGTCCAGCATTTTAGAGCTGGCCCTTAAAGCTCATCTAGGTCACTGGTTTCCAACCTTCTGCATTAGAGTTACTGGATTTTAAATCTCCCTAGAAACTTTAATTCACTTGGTCTGGATGGAGTTAGGAGGGGAGGCTGGCTTGCATATACTTGTAAAACATCCCCAGCAGTCAAAGCTGAGACCCACAGATCTAGTCCAGCCTTGACATTTCTGGTATGAGGTCCCCGAGGCCTGCTTTTAATTAATTCTTTATTTCTTTTTAAGTAGGCTCCATGCCCAATGTGGAGCCCAACACAGGGCTTGAATTCACAACCCTGAAACTGAGACCTGAGCTGAGATCAAGAATCAGATGCTTAACCAACTGAACCACCCAGGCAACCCCCTGAGGTCTTTAAAGAATAAATAGCTTGCTTAAGATCAACACAGCTTAAAACCCTTGGAGTGTGACCTGTAACCCAAATATCCAAATTCCTACTCTGTATCTCTTTTTACAAAACCAATTGGCACTGTTTCTACTTCTCTCACTCAGTAGTTGAGATCTAATTACCAGTTAGTAACAGAAAGTCCAAGATAGCTTATAGCCCATGGGACTCCCAAGTCTTCTCCCCCTAATGACCTGTGTTTTTCCTGGCTGAGTACTGAATAAGTCTTCTGATAACACTATAATGATTAATATATCTGTTTACTCCAACATTTTAAAATACTTATTTAAAGCTTTTGCATCTATAAAATATACCAATCACTTTTTAAGGCAAAGAAAAAAGATTCAATATTTGAAGCTAAGTACAATTAAAGTCTTCATTATTGAGCTTTGGGCACATGAAAGTACTCTAGTGTCAGGCTGGGTTTTCTTAACAAGCTTCCTTATATGATAGTATCTTTAGGTTGAACACTTCCACTGGGTTCTTAAAGCTCCATGCAAATAGGGTGCTTGTCCAACTTCATCAACTGCTTCTGAGTACCTAGCAAAATGCCTGTCATAGACTCAACACTCAATAATTCATTGTCACATGAAAAATCCTTTATTACATTTTGTTGAGAAATGAGATAGAGTGTCTTAAACCAACTCGTATAGAACAATTCCATATAAATTAAAGTACTTGGGAAATGATTTTATAAAGGAGTAGCTTTACAGTTACTTTATTATAAGATCTTTGGCCTGATTTTCCTGACATAAATTTGTCCTTGCTGTACCATTTGGATTACAGTTGGGCTCTCATTCATACTATGTTAAAGTACTTCACTCCATATATCTTTTACACATGGCTGAAGGCACAACCGATATGCAATAAACACTGATGAAATAAAATTCATACCAAGTTTTCTTGTGTTTTGGGAAATACAAGCACTGGTATTATCTGGCAAAATGAAGAGTGCAGTGCCTTTGGTGACTCACAGGGGTTGAACAGTATTGTGGAAGGCCTTGAACTCATTTTAAAAGAAGATTCAATCGGTGGCTATTTAGAACAAAATTTTTATTTTTATTATTTATTTATTTGAGAGAGAGAGACAGACAGACAGACAGATAAAGAGTGAGAACACAAGTGAGTGCGGGGAGGAACAGAGAATCTCAAGCAGACTCCACAATGAATGCGGGCCAAACACAGGGCTCCATCTCATGACCCGTGAGATCATGCATGACCTGAGTTGAAAGCAAGAGTTGGTCACTTAATTGACTGAGCCACCCAGGCACCCCTAGAACTAAATTTTTATTAATCAGATCATTTCAATCCCACCTTTTCAACTCCACCATTTTGACCCACCACACATCAAGATTCCATGCTCTACAAAAGCTATTTGTACTTTACCCTGATGTTGCAGTTTTTCAGTGTTTTATCTAATTCATGTAGAAATAATCAACATAAAAAACAGTATGGAGGTGTCTCAAAAAGCTAAAAAAAAAAAAGAAGTACCATATGATCCAGCAATCACACTATTAGATAGGTACCCAAAGAATAAAAAAACACTAATTCAAAGGGATACATGCATGCTGAAGATTACTGCAGAATTATTTACAATAGCCAAGTTATGGAAGCAGCTCAAGTGCCCATTGATAGATGAATGGATAAAGAAGATGTGGTACATACAGATACACATGCACACATACTGGAATATTACTAGGCCATAAAAAAGAGTGAATCTTGCCATTTGCAATGACATGGACGGAGCTAGAAAGCATAATTCTAAGTGAATAAGTCAGTCAGAGAAAGACAAATAGCACATTTTACCCATATGTGGAATTTAAGAAACAAAACAACTGAACACAGGGAAAAAAGAGAGAGAGAGAGAAACGGAGAAACAGACTTAAATATAGAGAGCAAACTGATGATTACTAGAGGGGAGGTGGGTGGGGAGATGAGTGAAACATGATGGGGATTAAGAGTACACTTATCATGATGAGCCCTGAGTAATGTAGAGAATTGTTGAATCTATATTGCACATTTGACACAAATATAACACTGTATGCTCACAATACTGGAAATAAAATAAAACACTTAATTAGGGCACCTGGGTACCTTAGTCAGTTAAGTGTCTGCTTTAAGCTCAGGTCATGATCCGGTATCCTGAGATCAAGCCCTATGTCGGGCTCCCTGCTCAGCAGGGAGTCTGCTTCTCCCTCTCCCTTTGCCCCTCCCCCTGCTCCTTCTCTCTCTCAAATAAATAAAATCTTAAAAAGAAACTAGATTGCCTAAAAAAAAACTGACACCAGACAATTAGCCATGGAAGAAATATTCACCACCGCATAGTGAATGCTTAATCTGGAGGGAAAACAGGTATACATTTAGGGGGTTAATCTTGGGCCTAACATTAACATTGACGCCAATGTTAATGGAAGGAACTAGGCTTTGAATGGGCCACAAAACTAAAAATTCCTAGCTCAACGCTAGGTACATAGCAGGGATTCAGTAAATGATTTTTTGAATGACTGAATGATGCGTAAGTGAGTAAATGAATGAAGGGAACTTTATATAGATGTAGGATATAATATTTGGATTTGGAGGCTTGGCTTTAAAACAGTCCATTCAAAGTTATGGATTAATAAACTAGATTTTGGGAAAGTCAGTGCTAAATATAAGTGTTTCTGTTTCTTAATTAAAATGACCACAAAGTTGTTATTCTTACTCTTAATTTCTCAGCCTGAAAGTTAATGAACTATATCTGTTCCATGAATAATTGAGTTGAACTTGACAGAGAACTCCACATTCCAAAAGCCTCCCACACTACCAGTTAACTGTGATTTATCCTTTTCCTTCTGAAGAATTTTAAGCATCTTCCATCTGATTTGACTGACAACCAATCTGTGCTTCCTCTGTCTTTATTCTCCCAGGAAGAAGATGTTACTCGTGAAAGTCGTTTTAATTTCAGTGGTTATGGGATGGGTCACTGCCTCCAAGTGAAAGATGGAACAGCTGTCAAGGCCACACCTGCCAACCCGCTCCCACAACCTCCAAAAGATGCAGATGCCGTCAAGAAGAAGTTTGTGGACCGGGCAAAAAGAATTGACACAATATCTCGAGCTGCCTTCCCATTGGCCTTCCTCATTTTCAACATCTTTTACTGGATCACATACAAGATCATTAGGCATGAAGATGTCCACAAGAAATAGATGTGCCCTTCAGACCCTGGACTTTCTTGCCTAACTGTTGTGCTTGTAAATACACAGTGAAATTGTCTTTATATCATTTTGACAGAGGAGGAGACTGGGGGAGGGGGGCAGGAAGATCATGAGGGCAGGTTTCCTGGCACCTACATGAATAAAGATAAGTTATCTGGGCAATGAAGGAAAATGTTTGCACAAAATTAAGGTGTTGCAGAATCACGTGAGCATAATTCCCTTCATAGTCTTTAGCATTGTTCTTTCAGATGATGTATTAATTAGACATGATATACAAGGTCAAGTTCTTGAAACGCTATTTGTCTTTGGTTTGGTTTGGTTTTGACTAATTCTGGTACAGAAAAGTTAGCTTAAACCACACACACACACACACACACACACACATACACACACAGAGAAAATGCTTACCATCTGACCATAGTGACTAGCCTATAGTGAGTCAAGGACCAAACTTTTTCAGGAAAATGCTGCCTCGTTTTTAAAACAAGTACTCTGAGCTACGTTCTTTACAATGTCTGTAATTAGTGTTTCACCTGAGAAATCCTTTTGTGGGTCGTAAATTATTTCTACTTATTGAGAAAACAACAACAAAAACAAACACCAACCACAAAAAACACATTTCTACTTTACTGTCCGTGTAGGTGTGCAGTTTAATATTATTTTCTTTCCTAAATGTAATTTGAGGGTTTAAATTGTGTGTCGTGTAATTGGTTTGATAGTATACCCTCTTGAAAATAAGTGCCCATTTATTTTAGATCCCTACCAGCACACGGTATTTTTTTTCGCTTTGGCTATATTTACATGTGACTTTAACTGCTCAAGTGTGACTTAGCCATTGCAACCTCTCGGCCACAGTATTTATGGAGATGGTGTGTCCTGAATGGTGTAGCTCATATTAGCTTGAACTTTCCATTTCTGCTCTCATTGTAGGTGTAACTACTAGTCTTAATGTCAAATGACCCATGATTTCTACTGTCAATCAAGTGAGTATCGTTTTAAATATCCTTAACTAACTTAAAGAATTTTAAAATTGTACTGTGATTTTCATAACCTGTTGCCTTTTTGGTACCAGAGCTATGTGGTTTGAATCCTGGCTACATGTTTTAAGTAAGAAAAAAAAAAAAGACGTATTTTTGCTTACTCAGATAAAAGACAACCTGTAAAAATATAATGAAAAACTTAAATTTTACATGTGCTGTAAAAGGGATTATTAAGAATATTTGTTCAATTTCAATAAAGCTAAGTGTGCCACAGAACTTCCCTAAGATTCTTTCCATTCTTGCACCACAATGTAAGTAAGTTAAGTGGCAATGGTAACTTGGATTTTTGTTTCTGTTTTTTCTCATAAACTTAAAACACTTACAGCTATGATGTTATATCCTAACATAATAGTATAGTGTCCCTAGGAAGAAAGAAAAAATATTATCTTCATTGTAGAAACAGAGAAATGAGGATGTGGAACTACTGGTAGTCACTGTGGGCAGAATGTAATACTGGATACTTCATATGAGCTCTGAAAAAGTTCCAAGAACACTGAGGAATTGTGAAATATCAAAATGAAAAGAAATTTAAAAGAACAATCTGTTCACCTAGCCATCCTGGTCTTGTCAGGAATGGAGTTCTATGATGAAAAAAAAAATGCTGAAAACTTCAGTGAAGTAGAGGAAATTCACCTTAATCCCTTACACATTTGACTTAACCAAAGATATCCATCATTAATATTTTCAGATAAGATGCAGATTTTTAAGTTGATGTTTATGGCCTTTTAAACCCATTCAAATATTGAATCATTTCCATAGAGAAGAATATTGTAGAATAGCTAAAAGCAGGAATTTTTCAGATAGAAAGACTAACTTGGCCACCTCTCAACAGTGTGATCTTGGATAAGTTATCTGACTTTTCTGAAGAGCTCCAGTTTCATAGAGTTTTAAGATGATAAACAGAGAAAAATGAAAGGAAAGCCATTAGCTCAGTGTGTAACCACAGCAAATTTCCAATAACTAATAGAAATAGTAAAATTATTATCATGAATAGTATTGGTTATCCACTGGGAAAGAAGCTTCACAATTCCTCACCTTGGCAAGATTAATGCTATGTTTTTGTCTCGTTCCTAAAATATCATTTCTGTGTGACTGCTCATTCCTTCCCAAACAAATAAGGCAAAGTCTTTGATTGGTCTCGTTTTTCCTCCTCACACTAAAAGTAGTAAACTGAGGCTAAAATGCCTTCCAAACATGGATCTGACTCTTAGGAAGAGCCCTTATGTTGCTTATGGAGGGATGGGGAGGCACCCTGGGAGATCATCAGAAGCTAAACAATCATATCTAATTAATGTGTGTACCATATAATTTTGGGTGGGTGGTCCCCACCTCAGACAGTTTTAAAGGGATTCACCTCTAAGCATATCTGCCAGCCACTGAGTAGGCAAAGACATCCTGAATGATACCAAGATGGATTCTTGACTTTTCTCTGATTCTAATCTACATTCAGTGGGAAGAATTCTTCAGTGCACTTATTTGAATTATATAAATAAGATAAAATCTCAGGGAAAAGGTTTTTGAGTGCTGCGTACTCTGGAAAAATAGATAACTCCCCTATAATGTTATTGGAGATTTTTATATAAGATGTTTTTCTTTCATAATAGTATTTGAAGGAAATAGTTCAAGAATAAAATCATGGATCTGAGGAAGAGAACTTACCAGTTTTCATTAGATTCAAAGCTTCTAGAAGAAAGTGGCTATGTTTTTGTGGGTTCTCTGAACTGTCTGCCAAAGCTCAAATGCCCAGTGAGTATTATTACTACAGCTAGGAAAAAGTTGGTGAGGGAGGATATGATGTGCCTACTGACCAAGTTTTGGAAGTTTTCCCCAAAAAAAGCAATGACACGAAGTAACCAACTACTGCTACAATTTTTCAGATAATGGGTTACTGGGATATTTGCCTTTTAAACATTTTTCAATTCCTACCACTTGGTTTTAACAACATATCGAGATGACTTAAGGCTTAAGACTCTTTATGGCATTCTCAAACACCTTGGCCCCAAACAAATGCTATAAACCAGACTTGCTGTAGATTCCTAAAAATCCTTCCAGTGTTAGCATTAAGCTCCTCATCTGTGCTGCTGAACAGAACTGCCAAATTCTGAACCAAAATTTTCCAATAAAGATTAAATGAGTATCATTTTACAATATGCTTAGTCAATTAATATCAAATAAGAAAGCTCTATCCAAAACACAGCACAAAATTCCCTATGATAAGATTCACAGTTTTGGGGGAAAAAATCTATTGAGAATTTTTTTTAATTTATGCATTTCCTAGTTTAAGCCCAAAGCCAATTTGTGGAATGAATATAAGTCATACGTCTGCCAGATACATTTTTAAATCTTTCAGCCTCTGCTTTAAACTTCTTATTTTCACCAATTTGGGTTTTCCTAAGTATAATTTAAATGATTCAAGTAATGCATGCTCTTCATAGATCACAAAGTAGAACTAAAGATAACACCACAACCTCATACTCAAAGCATGATATGCTTTCAACATATCAAAATGTTTTGATGTCCACAACAGCATTCAATTCTAATAATTGTCCAAGGTACCCAAATGCAAAGGATAAATATCCATCCTTTGGTCAATAGATACACAGAAGCTCCATGAGTTAAGTGCCTCACCCAAAGTCGCCTGTCATATTGGGGGTTGAACATCCAGCATAATTTGTTTCCTAACTCCTCAGACTCATCTGTTCATTATATACACCGTGTTTAGGAAAATAAAAGCTGAGAAAGTAAAAAGTCATGGATGACAAAATTATTTGGTCAAGAAGGGCATAACAGAAGATTTCTGTTGAAAATGCCTAAGAGAAATCACCCAAATGCTACATACAGCATTAAGAATATCCTCACAGAGAATGATATCTTATGCAGTCGATGGCCAAAATGATACTGGGGGTGAAAAAAGACTAGCAGAACTCAATTTAGGAGGTGTTATTTCCATTCTTGAAAGAAGGAAAATGACCTTCACATTATCACACATGCCCTCCACATAAGAAAAAAAATGTAATATTCCTCCTTTGGTACAAACACATTTTATTTATTTTTTAAAAGACTTTATTTATTTGACAGAGAGAGACACAGTGAGAGAGGGAACACAAGCAGAGGGAATGGGAAATGGAGAAGCAGGCCTCGTGCAGAGCAGGAAGCCCAGTGCGGGGCTTGATCCCAGGACTCTGGGATCATGACCTGAGCCGAAGGCAGACGCTTAACGACTGAGCCACCCAGGCACCCCACAGACACATTTTAAAAATAACAAGTAAGGGGCACCTGGGTGGCTCAGTGGGTTAAGCCTCTGCCTTCAGCTCAGGTCATGGTCTCAGGGTCCTGGGACTGAGCCCCACATCAGGCTCTCTGCTCAGCACGGAGCCTGCTTCCCCCCTCTCTCTTCCTGCCTCTCTGCCTACTTGTGATGTCTGTCAAATAAATAAATAAATAAAATCTTTGGAAAAAAAACCCCAAGTAATATAGGGCACCTGGGTAGCTCAGTTGGTTAAGTATCTGACTCCTGGTTTCAGCTCAGGTCATGATCTCAGGGTCATGGGATCAGGTCCCCATGTTGGGTTGTGCACTCAGCGTGGAGTCTGCTTGAGATTCTCTCTCTCCTGCCTCTATCCCTCCCCTTGCTTGCACATTCTCTCTCAAAATAAATAAATAAAATCTTAAAAAAAAACAAGTAATATTGTTTTCCCCAACCTAAAGTACTATGTATGTGATACTTCTAGACCATGAGACAGCCTTTAGGAAGAACATTATCACCTTGGCACAAATGATTCATAAATGGGTGAATGTATCTTCAAAGAGGAGAGCAAAGCTCTGGGGTGCTCTTTTGAGGTGTGTGCAACACTGGCCTTCTTCTGGTAGGTCCCAGGGATGGTCATAAAATGGATAGGTTGGTCAGTCCTGCAGACTGAAGCCTCATGAGAAGTTCCAGGTCCCCCCAAATAATAGAATCAAGAGCTTGGAGACCTTTCATGAGCAAGGATCAGAACTAACCATGACTTCATTAGATCCAATGGATAATCATGTCTTGAGCTACCCCTCTGCTTTCTAAGGAGAAGATGTAGAGGCAGGCTAGTGAGAAAGGGAAAAGAGATAAATGAAAGACAGTAGTCAGAAAGTTCCTTTTAAGGCATAAATCAGATCATGTCACTCTGATTAAATATCTAATGGCTTTCCATCTTAGAGAATAAGTCAGAATCTTCACTGTGGCCACATGGTCACCTCCCTACCTCTCTCCCATCACCCTCTCCTATCCCCCTCTCCCTCCAGGCATACTGGCAGGTGCTTAAACATACCAATCATACTGCTACTTGAGAGCTTTGTGTTTGCTCTTTCCTCTGCCTGGCACCCTCTTTCCTTAGACCAGGAGTTGCAAAACTTTTCAAAGGCCAGACAGTAAATTATGTAGGCTTTGCAAACAATACAATCTCTGCTGCTACTATTCAACTGTGCTATTATGGTATGAAAGCAATCATAGATGATATGCCAACAAAGGTATAGCAGTGTCCCAATAAAATTTTAGTTACAAAAGCAGGTGGCACACCAGACTTGCCCCATGGGCAGTACTTTACCAACACCTGCTCTAGATACATACAGGGCTTATTCACTCATTTAATTCAGGCCTCAGTTCAAATGTCTTCTTATCAGAGGAGACTTCTCTGACCACCCTGTATAAACTGTACCCTCCTAAAAAAAGTACCCTCCAAGCATCATACTCCATTTCTCATTCATGCCTTATGTTTTGCATAGCATTTGTCACTTCCCAATTGATGCTTCTATGTGTTTATTGGCAAGTGCACAAATACACACACACACACACACACACACACACACACACACTTTAAGGACAGTTTCATGTGAGAAAGTAGAAACACAGGTTACAATACAATACTTGTTGTATTCTCTGATTCTAGATCTGTGCAGGGCACTTAGTAGATGTTCAATCAATACAGTATTTGTTCAATGAATACTGAATAGTTAATATTTAGTAAGGAGTTAATTGAGTGTTTGCATGGGGGCTTGGAGATGGAAGTAAGCATCCTAATACTAGCCAGTCACATAAAAACTGATTTCAAAACTCAAGCAGGTTTTGGGTTTGTAACAATGAAGAAATTAGTAGATAAGCATTTTCCAAAGTGTGTTCTGTAAAACCCTATTTCTACAGATCCTTAAGGGTCTGAGATATTAGCCATCCTGCCTGAATTGAGTGTTTGTAGTTTCCCATTGACTTTCATCAGAACATGGGGGACTTCTAAGACATGGGGTTTCTGAGAGGTACCCCAGGGGATCTCAGGCATTTCAAACATATTTCCCTTTACCTCCACTATGTAGCAGTGACTCAGTTTCCCCTTGATAGTCAGGATCAGTCACTCCAGCTAGTACAGTAACCCCCTTCTTTGTCTGCTGGCCTGAGGAGCCCAAAATGCCAGGCAGCAGTATCAACTTCCAGTACCATTACTGTGTCTCTTAGAGGAAGCGGAAGCTCAGATTCCAGAAAATGTTGCAGATTTGAGGCTTTGTAGCTAAATATTCTTAAAGCACAATTTCCAAAAAGATAAAATCATGACACTCAGGCAAATATAAAATTAACACATGTCAAAAATATTTAATTTAATAACTCATAAAAAGTAGTAAAATGTTAAAACCAGTCCAAAGACATTTGGGAAGTTAGGTATTTACAAGCACTACCAGGGCAAGTTTCAAGAGTTAGACACAAAACCAGTTTTGTCCAATAGGCCCATAACCAGTAACCTTTGGGATTATTTCTTCTTTAGACAGAAATTATTTGCACTTCTACTGGACAAAATTCTACAAGTTCACCTCTGCCTCTATGGAGTGGTTAAATAGGCCAGACAATACAATGTCAAGCCCAGCACTGCATTGAAAGAACACCTGCAACTTTTTTTTTTGTCTATTTCCAAGTTTCAGATAATTTTTATGACAGATCACAATTCAAATTTAATGCTTACCTGTCACTTGACTATTAATATCAGACCTTAACAGGACCAAGACCCAGAGTGTTAAAGTGATAGGCTCTATACCACATAGCATGTTAATGTAACTTTGGGCTCAAAACCAAAATCCCCTCAATTCTATCCTGGTTCCTTTCCAAGTACTCCCATAAGCTTTTCTCCATGTATCCCTGGTAGGGAAAGTTAGGGCAGTTTGTCTCCTTTATATTACTTCTACTTCCATGTAATTGTTTGCCCATTCTTCTCGAAGGCAGGTGGCATGGTTGTAAAGGCACAGTTTGTGGAATCAGATCTGAGTTCAAATTCTCCCTCTGTCTCATATTTGTAAAGTGTCCTTAGGCAAGGCTTTAATGTCCCAGTACTAAAGATATTGTAAACTGGAACATAATAATGTCGGCCTCATACAATTGTAGGTAAGGACTAAATTGATTGGTACCTGTCACATAATGGGTAGTGAGAAAATATTAGTTCTCATTTCCTTTCCTACCCAACTTGAATTAATGTTTTATTTCACTAATGATGATCATTCTGAACCTATCACCTATGAGTGGAGTCTATTCTTGTGTGGTCTATTGTAACTACTGTAATTTTATTTTTATTTTTTTCTACTGTAATTTTAAAATATCATCTAAACATTGAAAACTTACAAGTGAAAACTAAGCACAAGAAGACCATATCGAGAGACAACCTGAACAAACTTCTTGGGTAAAAGGGGACAAGAGAGTTTTTATTGTTTCACTTTGCCCTAATACAGAAAGGAAAACATTTTCCTGATTTAAGTGTTGAAAAAGTTTAAGTTGGCGTTATCAGGATCGGTAGAAGGAAGTCGTTAGGAGAGCTTTTACTGTATATAATTAACATTTGTGCAGCACCAGTACAGTTTACAAATCATTTGCACATAAATTCTGCCAGATTATCCTGTGATCATAGGATCTGTGGTCTTGGGCAATTTTCTCCCATAGCCTGAGTTTATTCTCCTATAATGTAATGGAGAAGAATAATGGTTTTCCATTAGAAACCCTAGCATGGAGCAGGCCTTCGGTGTATGATAACCATCACCACCATCATCATCATCATCATATGGACAAGGAAACGGAAACCTAGCACAGTTAAGGGATTGGTTACTGTCACAGAGGTGACGCCAGCCATCAGTGTACAGTTATGCAACCCTAGGCAATGTCTGGAGGATGAGGATGATGATATTTGCTGCACCTACCCACCTTTCAAGGCTGCTATAGGAATAAAATAAAACCACAAATGTCAAAGATCTGCAAAACCTATTTTATTGAAGAGGAAAGTGAGGCACAGAGAGGTAAAGTAACTTGCAGAGGGCACACAGCTTATAAGATGTCGCAGCCAAGATTCAAAGTCAGTCTGTCTTTCTGCGCAATCCATGCTCTTCGTCACCACAGTAAATTGCTTCTTCAATATAAAAACTTATCATGTTGGACATATATGTATATACAGTTATATATACACAACTATCATGTTGGGTACATAAAATACACATTTGGTATATTTATTTTTAGATTTTATCGTATCATTTTAAGTTATCCATTTCCCCTATGAAACTTGCATGGGCACTCTATTAGTTTCCTAAGGCTGTTGTAACAAGTCATCACAAGCTGGTGGCTTAAGACAACAGAAATGTATTCTCTCCTAGTTCTGGTGGCTGAAAACATGAAATCAAGGTGTCAAGCAGGCCATGTTTCCTCTGAAGGCTCTAGGGAGGCGTCCTTCCCTGCCTCTTCCTAGCTTCTGCTGGTGGCTGGCAGTCCTGGGGGTTTCTTGGCTTGTAGTTGCATCACTCCAGTCTCTGCCTCCATCTTCACATGACCTTCTTGCCTCTGCTGGTCTGTCTGCAGATCTCCCTCTCCTTATGAGGACGCCTCATAAGGCCCATCTTCATCCAGTATGACTTCATCTTAACTAATTTCCTTGTTAAGATCTTATTTCCGAGGAAGTTCCATTCTGAGGTTCTAAGTGGACATGAATTTTGGGGGAACAGTATTCAACCCAGTCGAGGCACCAATTGTGTCTCATTTTCTGTGGCCTCCCAGGTGCCTGGCTCAGTGTAAGGAACACACAGATTCAGCTAGACACAGCTTACTTGCTTCAGCATACGGGTGCTGCCATGAGATTCCCCGGGATCAAATCTTAGTTCTGCCTTTACTAGCGGTGAGCCTTTGGGCAAAGGTTTCAAACTCTGTTTTTAACTCTTAATGTGTAAACAGTACCTAGTTTATGAAGTTCTAATGAGATTTAAATTAGTCAGTTCACGTCAAGTGCTTAGAACAATCATTAGCCCCTAACAAGCGTTCAACAAATATTACTAGCATTATTTTTAGACAACACAATTAATATTTGTCAAATAAGATAATGAAAGCAAGGAGTGTCAGAAAGCACTGAAAATGGCTTACATTCAAGCTGTTAACATTATAAAATATTTTCACATCAGCCCTTTTACTGTGCATAGTCTTCTTAGAGCATCAGTGAACACTCAGTTTAAAAGAGAGAAGGACTACAGAAGCAAAGGTGAAAACCGAAAGCTTGCCTTTCCTTCTCCCTTAGGGGAAAAATTTTCAGAAAAGCCATGGAGAAGTAGCATTATTTCAAAGAGACCACGCTAGGAAAATGGAATTGCTTTTCTGAAAGAAAGTAGAAAATTAATACCTGGAGGGTCTAAAATGTAATTATGGTATTGATCTCAGGAAAGCCTTGGATGGACCTCATTTTTTTTTTCTTTTTTGCTCACCAGTATCATTAAAATGGGCTCACATGTAAGGGTTTGCAGACTACAAATATCTGAACCTCACACAGCAAAATAAGCAAAAAGGTTCTGTTAAAGGACCCTGGGAGGCATCAAGTGTTAACTCAGCATGTGCTCTCATTTGGTTCCCTCTTTCAGAAATTTTCTTAATGGCTCTGGGGACTGACTTAGCAAGCTGTGAATGAAGCGGTGAGGCAACACTACGTTGCAAATCAAGCTCAAAGTTCTGTCTTTATCCTAGCTCCATCCGGTCTGTGGGTTGACCGAGGGGACAAGAGGACCCCAATCTTCAGACTAAAAATGAATTGAGGCTGATTTTACATCTTTCCTCTCTAGCCCTAGGGAGGAGATGGCTTTTTTGGATTCTAGCTTTTTGACCTCCCCAGCTTCTTTCCCCTTGAAGTTGTTCAGAATTCTGCAAACAGTAGTCTCCTTTCCCGCTTGGTTGGACAAACACACAACCCTCTGTTTTGCTGAAAGCCCCTGACTGCCTCCAAACCCAATAAAAGCCTTGAGACTTATGACTGGGAACTCCAGATTTTTAAGAAACAGTCTTTAAAAAAGAGATTTTGTTTATTTATTTGAAAGAGAGAGTGAGCACAAGCAGGGGGAAGGGCAGAAGGAGAGAGAAGGAGAGAAGTACACTTCCTGCTGAGCAGGGAGCACGATGTGGGGCTCGATCCCAAGACCCTGGGATCATGACTTGAGCCGAAGGCAGACACTTAACCAACTGAGCCATCCAGGTGCCCCTTTTAAGAAACAGTCTTAACAGCAGCTCATATTAGGGGTACTTCAGGTGGTTGAGGGGGAGCAAGCTGGAGATGCATTTGAGGCCTTTTGGACATCTCTGATTCTGTGGTTATATTTTTATGAAATCATTCAGTCAAAACTCTTAGCATTCCACGTCCTTCTTCAGAGAGAAACTATACCAGCTGCAGACAGTTTAAAATGCCTGGATCTTATTCTGGGATGGGAATGAGAAATGAGGTTGGAAAGAAAAGCTGGGATGAAAAGATAAAGTCACATGCCTGCTTAAAGGATCTTGGGATTTCTCTTCTAAGTAATGATACACCATTACAAGGTTTTAAGTAGGGGAGAGACAGAATTGATTTTGCATTTCAGAACATAATTATGGCTATAGAGCACAGAAGAGACAGGAGGAGGATGAAAGAGGGATGATCTCTAAAGTTCTGAAATTAAATATTCCTGTTAAAACTTGACAAGATCCATCTACCGCTGAACATAACTTAAGCAAAGGAGAGCTTCTAACCTGGACAAAGAGGGAAACAAAAATGGACCCTAGAAATGTGGATGAAAATTTTTGCAGTTAAAATTCACTAGCTAAAAATTCAGCAACATTCCATTTCTGGTTACAGTCAAGAGTCAAGCAAAATGGTAAGGTATTATTACTCTGGTTAAAAACACAGGCTTCAGCAATGGAAAGGCCTGGGTTCAAATCTCAAATGTGTCACTGTCTGTTGCTTCTGTTCCTGGTCCTATTTCTTTGATGTGTTGGTTACCCTCTTCAACCCTCAGTTTCCCGGCCTACAATGGCAGTAACGAGAGCAGCACCTAGAATGCAATGCCCTTGTGAGTCTTGTGCATGGAAACCATCAGAACCTACAACACGGGGTTTGTGGAAAGGGTCTTGTTTCCCAAACTTGGTTTCTTTTTTTTTTTTTTAATTTCTTTTCAGCGTAACAGAATTCATAGTTTTTGCACCACACCCAGTGCTCCATGCAATGCGTGCCCTCCATAATACCCACCACCAGGCTCCCCCAACCTCCCACCCCCCCACCCCTTCAAAACCCTTAGGTTGTTTTTCAGAGTCCACAGTCTCTCATGGTTCATCTCCCCCTCCAATTTCCCTCAACTCCCTTACATGTGGAGGGACCTCACTAGGGTATCCCTTCTGGCTCTTCTCTGCCCCTCTCTGGACAGGAAAAGTAACTGAAACTGATTGTGGAGTTTGAAGGTGTTTTCCTGACCCCTCCCCCCCACCGCCCCATCTCCTCTTTCCTTTCTTTTGGGGGGTGGCCAATCCTCCAAAACTGCATGTTGTGCTCTGGTCTTGTCTTGTCATATGTTTTCAACATAATGGAAATGTTTGCCATGGAGGAAATGTTTTCAACATTTCCCTCCAGGGAAAGCCCATGGTTCTCCAGCACGATCTATGACTCAACAGACAAGTCTGACTAAGTCTAGAGCACAGAATTTTAGAGCCAGCTCGCCCACAGATATAAATCACATTTTCCAATAGCAGTACTATTTACAATAAAAGTGACACACATATACCACATAGAATGTGTCTTTGGTTAATGTTTTCTCAAGAAAATGCCTCTTGGCTTTTAATACCCAACTTCACCTAAGTACGTTTCAGGGGAATGAGGGTTGTATTAAAAAAATTACATTTATGCCTTAAAAATCAATACAACCTTTTTTAACAAAAGAGTGTACGGGAAACACCTCAAGTTTCACTCCTAATGCAATTGGCATTTAGAATAAATCAAGTTTAGAGGGATCAGAAGCACACACAGATATTTTGAAGTGCTGCAGAGTGTCAACAGAGGGGATCTGTGGCTAGAATATTGCTGGCACTAAGAAAGACATGGCTGTAGACAAAGTAACTGCTTGTTAACAACCATATTAATTATTTGGTATCATCAAAGCAAATGTTTTAAGCATTCTACCTTATGAAATGACAATTTCTTCTTTGAATATGGGCATTTTCATGTGTCTGGGTTGTGGTTGGGGGTTGGGGGTGATTTGTAATGCATGGTAATTTCTCCCATTTAAAATAATTGGAAAAGAGCTCCTTTAACATTTTTGTGCAGAACATCCAATTTCATTAACAGAAAACCAGTGGTAAGCAAGAAATGTCGGCATTTTCAGCCTCCCATCTGCCTCACCTACTTTTCTGATTTCTTCAATTAGCTCACAATTCAATGGAAAAAGCAGATGGCTATTTGTTGGCCTCGACTAATAAAGAGAATAAAGCAAAAGTGACAGGATGTCACTTTCCAGATCAGGTCACAGAAGACTGACTTCTGTCTTGCTCTTCCTGGGTCTTATTGCTTGCTTGCTTGCTCTGAAGAAGCAAGTTGCCATGTTTTGAAATGCCCTATGGAGAGGTCTGTGCAGCAAGGAAGTGAGGGAGTGCTCTGGCCAACAACCAGCAAGGAACTGAGCCCCACAGACCTATGAGGCCTATGAGGCACTGAATCCTGCCAACAATCATATAAATGAGTTTGGAAACAAATTCTCTACCAGTTGAGCCTTGAGTTGATTGCAGTTCTGGCCAACACTTTGATTTCAGCCTTGTAACAGACTCTGAGCCAGGGGACCCAGCTAAGCCATGCATAGATTTCCGACCCACAGAAACTGTGCAATAATAAATGTTTGTTGTATTAAGCTGCTAAGTTTAAAGGCAATTTGTTGTACAGCAACAGATAAGTAATACAATCAATAAACATATGCTGATGAAGGGATAAATGCATGACTTAATTATTCCCCCAAAATCTCAGCTGATTTGGATCCGTTGGTACTTACTTCCAGGAAATGGACCAAGATTTTCTGAGTATGCTTGAGTTTATGGGAAAATTACATAGGGCATATGCCCAAAACTTGGTTGGATCCCATCAGTTTAAATCAAGCATAAATTAAGAGAATTGCTGTCTGGAAAGGAACTTTGAGGTCATGAGCCAAACATCCTCATTTTATAGAAATGGAAAATGAGAGTTAGAAGACCTAAGTGACTTACTTGCCCAGGGCCATAGGATGCATGTAAGTGTCATGACAGAACCCAGGGCTTCTGATTCCTACTAAAGAACTCCTCCATGACATCGCATGACAGTGTTTAGAGGACAGGAATATCAGAAGGGTTGGAGGAACCCTGAATGTAGACAGTCAGGTTCAAGAAGGGCTTAGAAGAGTGGGTGGGATTAGGGAAGGCAATCCACATGAGGGGTTCATGACAGACAAACAGTGATGGGACTGTACCTCATGAGAAGGGTGCTATAAGAATCAAGAACTCCATGGTTTGGTCAATCATCTTCAAGTTCATATGAAAGGTGAGGATGGGGAGGCCTTGGAAAGAACGGGAACCTACAAAAAGGAGAAATCAGCAGAGAAAGGAGGGCAAATCTTCGTGGAGGGGCAAACCAAGGAGGGAACATTTCCATAAGACTTTATGGCAAGCAGCCAGAGTGAATCTGGAAATAGGAAAGATGGGTGGGCAGGAAGAGATGATGGGCATCAGAATTTGGAAAACTTGCTAGTTTCATAGTCTTGAAGCAGAAGGAAAGAAGAAGTGTTTACACCTACAGATACAGGACTCAGACCTGTGCTTAGAATGTGCCAAACCCTTACCTGGATCTTGTGGCATTTGTCTTATCCATTACATGACTGTATGAGCTGCCAGATATGGTTATGTAGTGTTCAATCTACACCACTGAACATCACAGCCCCATGATAGGCTAATTAAGCTTTGGGGACTAACATGTAAATTTAGCCCACAAGACACCACTTTTAAAGAAATTCTTGAGAAATCATTGATTTCTTTAAATTACTGATTCCTCAAACCTACATTAAAGAATCCCAAATGTAATAGCATGTCATAATATAATCTGGTCAATTCTGTAATAATTTTCTGACTCTGGACAGACACCGGGGCATCAGAGAGGAGCCAAAAGGGCAGTGGACTGGAGTCCCAAGTCTGGCTTCTAGTCCAGCATGACTGAGCCTCTGTGTACTTCATTTTCTTCAATTGCCCAATGTAGATAATAAAAGCTGCCTGTCCTATGTCACACAATTTCTGTGTGGGTTAGAGTTTGAAAAGCATAAAAGAGTTGTACAAATACATGGTTATATATAAAAAGAGCTTCCACTAAATTTTCCATTGTTGCCATGAAAAGACCTTTTTCCCCCCTGTCCATAATGGCTTCCTTCACAAAGAACAAAGAATTTTAAAGACTGAATTACATAAAATTACATGACACTGTCACAGCATATGCAATAAATAATAGGACTGAGATGATTCACAAAGATAATAGGATCAAGGTCCTGCAAAGCAGAGCATTTAATTCCTATGATCCTGGCCAAGGAGAGGTGGGGATAAGTATTCAAGGTTTCAGTTGTGGAAGAAGTACCAGAATCCAAATGGTGAAAGCAGAAGGAAGTGGTGGGATGAATGTGGAGATTTTTCTGACTTATTAAGGTAATGGTAGCTGTTGTAACAAAATAAGCCCCCACATCTCAGAGGCTTAACACAAAAAAACTTGATCATTCACTCATATAAAGTCTAAGTGGACATTCTTTTTTTTTTTAAGATTTCATTCATTTATTTATTTGAGAGAGAGAGCGAGAGAGAGCAAGCAAGCATACGGGTACACATGTGTTGTGGGAGGAGCAAAGGGAGAAAGAGAAGCAGACTCCCCACTGAGCAGGGAGCCCAATGTGAGGTTCAATCCCAGGACCCTGAGATCATTATCTGAGCCAAAGGCAGATGCTTAACCTACTGAGACACTCAGGTGCCCCCAAAATGGGCATTTCTGATTGGCAGGTAGCTCTCCTCTCTTTCAAGCAGTAATTTGGAACCCAGGCTCCTTGATGGCTCAGGCATCACCATGGACTCAAAGGCCCATGCTGAATCCTCTGTATCTGTCTGTTGTGTAGAAAAAAGACAGAGAAGAAGGAACACCTGCTTTCAACTACTTATCCCTGGAGATAAAACACATCACTATCACTCACATTCCTGGGGTGAGAAACTATCACATGGTCCCACTAGATACAAGAAAGATATGAAATGTAGTTCCTGGTTTGCCAGCAACAACTCCACACGAGGAAAAAGGAGTTCAAACCTTTGGGGAACAGGTAGCCATCTCTTCCTCACCATAGAACAAAGAGAACACAGATTTCTAACATCTTGCATCCTTTCCTTTTGCCAGCATTTCTATGCAATACACACATCAAAGGTTTTTATAGCTAGAAATGTTACCAATAAAACAGCATTGCTTGGAAAGCCACTGCCATTTATCCTTAAATCATATGAAAATAGTCTAGCATGGTTCTAAATCAGAGATCAGAAGCTTATGGGAGGGCATCATAAAAAAAAAAGATTTTGAAGTCAAGTCAGTCTGGGTTTTAATCTTTGCTCCAGCCCAAACAATAATGGGCCTTGCACAATTTATTTAACCCTTCTAAACCTCAATGTCTTGGGCAATAGCACAAGCTCAATAATAAGATCCTGAAAGGAGTTTGGGAAGACTCAGCAAGATGTTACGGCAAGTTCTTGACCTATAAAAGGCACTTGTAAAATAGCGCCCTCACAGCATCTACAGAAGCTGAGCTCATACATTCCCTTTGGCCAGGTTTATACCCAATGCATATCCATATTTACCCAAAATTAAGTACCAGAATGATCCAGGAAACACTATTAATAATAGCTAAAATGCAAAAATGTTACAAACACCCACTAAGAATAGAATGGACAAATAGAAGGTAGCATATCTTACATGCAATACTACATGGGCATGAAAATGAACAAACCACAGCGACATGCACCCATATGGGTGAATCTCACAAATATTGAGCAAAAGATACAAGAGAATACCTACTGTGCGATTCCATTTATATGAAGTTCCAAACAGACAAATTCCATCTATCCCATTAGAAGTCAGAATGATGGCTACCCTTGGAAGAAGCTATGGAATGGGAACAGAGGTAAGAATGGCTTATAGGAGGCAGGTGACATTCTCTTTTGGAAAGAGGGAGGTGCTGGTTACAGAGCAGATTCAGTTTGTGAGAATTCATTAAGCTGTACGCTTACACTAATAAAAATGTTTTTAAAAATAGCCTCCTTCCTATGAGAGACTTCTAACACACTTAAGTATTACTCGTGAATGCCATCAGCCTTTGGTAGGGAAAAAAAGAGTTAAAAGGAGCAGGATGGGAGCAATGTGAAAGTAAGCCATGGAGATGGGAGGAGAGATGGTGAGGATGCAGAGTAAGGCTGGAGGGTACCAAGAAACAGAGACATCTACCACTTGTCTTAAAAATGCCATTTTGTGTTAATACACCCCAAATCCCTGACAATAACAAAAGGGTCCAGGATATTTTTCTACAGTGACACAGGCCTTCTTATTTGGGCTGAGTTTTAGTGCTGCTAAAAATATAAGTCTTCCCTATGGGCAATCAACTACATGTCTTCCAGATTATAATGTGTCTTTCTATTCCATATGTTACCCTGTCATTTCTGTCATTGTGATTCTTCTTTCTTGTGTCATCATGGGGAGCTATGGTTATATGTATGTGTATGAGGAAGGGGTTGATCCCTACCCACCCCAATCCTCACAATCTGTACCACATACCCTGATCACCAATGGAGGCTTCCAACAACATGATCATGAAAAAGTCTTTCTCTGCTAGTATCATCCCAGATAGCCTAGCTTCTACAGGGCAACCACATAATAACTCAAGCTTGGACTCACTATACATCCATATTTTTTTAAAAGACTTTATCCATTCAACGGAGAGAGATCACAAGTAGGCAGAGAGGCAGGCAGAGAGAGAGAGAGAGGAGGAAGCAGGCTCCCTTCTTAGCAGAGAGCCTGATGCGGGACTCGATCCCAGGACCCTGAGATCATGACCTGAGCTGAAGGCAGAGGCTTAACCCACTGAGCCACCCAGGCGCCCCTATACATCCATATTTTTAATGAGGCACCCAACTATAACCATAAATAAATGTCATGTGTAGTTAGCACATAATAACAAAGAGTCACTAAGATGACAACACTAGAAGTCACTGATCAACACATGTGGTTTTGTTTTATAAGTATTTTATAAATATGTTTATATTTATATATAAGTATGTATATATAAATATGTTTATATTTATATATAAGTATGTATATATAAATATAAAATGTTAGCATCAATAGGAACCTTAACAAATTACCTTTCCATTTAATCTAGGAAGAAAATTGAGGCCAAGAGAGTTGAATAACTTGCTTTAAAACATAAAGGTAGTTGTGGCAGACCAAAGACAAAAATCCAGATTTTCTTTTCCCTATCTAGCATACTTTTTACTGCATATTTTCAAAGGGCTTCTGTTTATCTCCCCAAGTATACTGGACATAAAATGAACATGATTCCAGCATCCTCCTTCTGTCCCACTTCTATCATAAGCCCCAAGGTCTGATGTCTACATAAATAAGTACCCTGGCTTTTTTCTCTTTTTGGTGTAATTTTTTTTTTTTCAGCATTCCAAGATTCATTGTTTATGCACCACACCCAGTGCTCCATGCAATATGTGTCCTCCTTAATACCCACTACCAGGCTCACCCAACTGCCCATCCCACTTCCCTCCAAAACCCTCAGTTTGTTTCTTAGACTCCACCCTCTCATGGTTCATCTCCCTCTCCAATTTCCTCCAGCTCATTTCTCCCCCAACTCCCAATGTCCTCTGTATTATTCCTTATGCTCCACAAATAAGCAAAACTATATGATAATTGACTCTCTGCTGACTTATTTCACTCAGCATAATCTCTTCCAGTCCCGTCCATGTTGATACAAAAGTTGGGTATTCATCCTTTCTGATGGAGGCGTAATACTCCAGAGTATATACGGACCACATCTTCCTTATCCATTCGTCCGTTGAAGGGCATCTTGGTTCTTTCCACAGTTTAGCAACTGTGGCCATTGCTGCTATAAACATTGGGATACAGATGGCCCTTCTTTTCACTGCATCTCTATCTTTGGGGTAAATACCCAATAGTGCAATTGCAGGGTCATAGGGTTGCTCTATTTTTAATTTCTCAAGGAATCTCCACACTGTTTTCTAAAGTGGCTGCACCAACTTGCATTCTCACCAACAGTGTAAGAGAGTTCCCCTTTCTCCACATCCTCTCCAACACTTGTTGCTTACTGTCTTGTTAATTTTGGCCATTCTAACTGGTGTAAGGTGGTATCTCAATGTGGTTTTGATTTTAATTTCCCTGATGGCTAATGATGATGAACAGTTTTTCATGTGTCTGTTAGCCATTTGTATATCTTCTTTGGAGAAGTGTCTGTTCATGTCTTCAGCCCATTTTCTGACGTAATTATATGTTTTGTGTGTGTTGAGTTTGAGAAGTTCTTTATAGATCTGGGATATCAGCCCTTTATCTGTAATGGCATTTGTGAATATCTTCTCCCATTCCGTGGGCTGTCTCTTTGTTTTGTTGACTGTTTCCTTTGTTGTGCAGAAGCTTTTGATCTTGGTGAAGTCCCAAAAGTTCATTTTCACTTTGTTTCCTTTGCCTTTGGAGACATGTCTTGAAAGAAGCTGCTGTGGCCAATGTCGAAGAGATTACTGCCTATGTTCTCCTCTAGGATTTTGATAGATTCCTGCCTCATGTTGAGGTCTTTTACCCATTTCAAGTTTATCTTTCATTGTGAAACTGATGAATCATAATTTTAGACAAGAACTTCTGAGGGCAGATACGCGGAAGAGATTCCTTACATACAGAGGAAGGTCCATCAGAATAATGTCAGACCTGTCCACAGAAACCTGGCAAGCCAGAAAGGGCTGGCAAGACATATTCAGTAAATGAGAAGAATATGCAGCCAAGAATATTTTATCCAGCAAAGTTGACATTCACAATGGGTGGAGAGATAAAGAGCTTCCAAGACCAGCAAGGTTTAAAAGAGTATGTGACCACCAAGCCAGCACAAGAAACATTAAGGGGGGTTCTATAAAAGAAGAAAGAACCCAAGAGTGACATAGAACAGAAATTTACAGAGACAATCTGTAGAAACAGGACTTTACTGGCAACGTGATGTCAATAAAAACGTATCTTTCAATAATCACTCTCAACATGAATGGCCTAAATGCTCCCATAAAACGGCACAGGGTTGCAGATTGGATAAAATGACAGGACCCATCCATATGCTGTCTACAAGATACCCATTTGGAACCTAAAGATATATCCAGACTGAAAGTGAAGGAATGGAAAAGCATCTTTCATGCCAACGGGCCTCAATAGAAAGCTGGGTTAGCAATTCTCATATCAGATAAATTAGATTTTTTTTAAGATTTTATTTATTTATTTGACAGACAGAGATCACAAGTAGGCAGAGAGGCAGGCATAGAGAGAGGAGGAAGCAGGATCCCTGCTGAGCAGAGAACCCGATGCGGGGCTCGATCCCAGGACCCTGGAACCATGACCTGAGCCGAAGGCAGAGGCCTTAACCCACTGAGCCACCCAGGTGCCCCAGATAAATTGGATTTTAAACTAAAGACTGTAGTCAGAGATAAAGAAGGACACTACGTCATTCTTAAAGGGTCTAGCCACCAAGAAGATCAAACAATTGTAAATATTTATGCCCCCAATACGGGAGCAGCCAACTACATAAGCCAACTGTTAATCAAAATAAAGAGTCATATTAATATGAATACATTAATAGTAGGGGATCTTAACACACCACTCTAGACAGATCATCCAAGCAGAAAATCAATAAAGAAACAAGAGCTTTGAATGACACATTGGACCAGATGGACCTCATAGATATATACAGAACATTCCACCCTAAAACAACAGAATACTCATTCTTCTCGAGTGCACATGGAACTTTCTCCAGAATAGACTACATACGGGGTCACAAATCAGGTCTCAACCAGTACCAAAAGATTGAGATGATTCCCTGCATATTCTCAGACCACAATGCTTTGAAATTAGAACTCAACCACAAGAAAACATTTGGAAGGAATTCAAACACTTGGAAGCTAAAGACCACGCTGCTTAAGAATGTTTGGATCAACCAGGAAATCAAAGAAGAACTTAAAAAATTCCAGGAAACCAATGAGAATGAAGACGCATCGGTCCAAAACCTGTGGGATATGGTAAAGGCAGTCCTAAGGGGGAAATACATAGCCATCCAAGCCTCACTGAAAAACATTGAAAAATCCAGAATATACTAGCTCTCTTTACACCTCAAAGAACTAGAATATCAACAACAAATTAAGCCAACCCCACACATAAGAAGGGAAATAATCAAGATTAGAGCAGAAATCAATGAGATAGAAACTAGAGATACAGTAGAACACATCAACGAAACTAGAAGCTGGTTTTTTGAAAGAATCAATAAGATCAATAAACCAGTGGCCAAACTAATCCAAAAGAAAAGAGAGAGGACCCAAATTAATAAAATTATAAATGAAAGGGGAGAGATCACGACTAACAGTAAGGAAATAGAAATAATCATCAGAAATTATTATCAACAGTTATATGCCAATAAGTTAAGCAACCTAGAACAAATGGTTACATTCCTGGAAACCTATAAACTTCCAAAACTCAATCAGGAAGAAATTGACAACCCGAATAGACCAATATCTTGTAACGAGATTGAAGCAGTGATCAAAACCTCCCAAAAAACAAGAGCCCAGGGCCTGATGGATTCCCTGGAGAATTCTACCAAACATTCAAAGAAGAAATAATACCTATTCTCCCGAAGCTGTTTCAAAAAATAGAAACAGAAGGAAAACTTCCATATTCTTTCTATGAAGCCAGCATTACCCTGATCCCCAAACCAGGCAAAGACCCCACCAAAAAGGAGAATTTCAGACCAATATCCCTGATGAATATGGATGCTAAGATTCTCAACAAGATCCTAGCTAATAGGATCCAGCAGTGCATTAAAAAGATTATCCACCACTGGGGCGCCTGGGTGGCTCAGTGGGTTAAGCCTTTGCCTTCGGCTCAGGTCATGATCCCAGGGTCCTGGAATCGGGCCCTGCATCGGGCTCTCTGCTCGGCAGGGAGCCTGCTTCCCCCCTCTCTCTCTGCCTACTTGTGATCTGTCTGTCAAATAAATAAATAAAATGTTAAAAAAAAAAGATTATCCACCATGACCAGGTGGGATTTATCCCTGGGATGCAAGGGTGGTTCAATATTCGCAAATCAATCAGTGTGACAGAACTAATCAATAAGAGAAGAGAGAAGAATCACATGGTCCTCTCAATTGATGAAGTAAAAGCATTTGACAAGATACAGCATCCGTTGCTCATTAAAATGCTTCAAAGTATAGGGACAGAAGGAACATTCCTCAACTTCATAAAATCTATCTATGAAAAACCCACAGCAAATATCATTCTCAATGGGGAAAAGCTGACAGCCTTCCCTTTGAGATCAGGAACACGACAAGGATGCCCACTCTCACCACTCTTGTTCAACATAGTACAAGAAGACCTAGCAGCAGCAATCAGATAACAAAGAGAAATAAAAGGTATTCAAATTGGCAAAGAAGAAGTCAAACTCTCTCTCTTCACAGATGACATGATACTTTATATGGAAAACCCAAAAGACTCCACCCTCAAACTACTAGAACTCATACAGCAATTCAGTAATGTGGCAGGATACAAAATCAACGTACAGAAATCAGTTGCTTTCTTATACACTAACAGTGAAAATACAGAAAAGGAAATTAGAGAATCGATTCCATTTACTATAGCACCAAGAACTGTAAGATACCTGGGAATAAACTTAACCAAAGAGGTAAAGCATCTGAACTCTAGGAACTACAGAACACTCATGAAAGAAATTGAAGGAGACACAAAAAGATGGAAGAGAATTCGATGCTCATGGATCGGAAGAATAAACATTATTAAAATGTCTATGCTGCACAGAGCAATCTATACTTTCAATGCCATCCTGATCAAAATTCCTCCAGCATTTTTCAAAGAGCTGGAGCAAACAATTCTAAATTTTTTTTAACAATTCTAAAATTTGCATGGAACCAGAAGAGACCCCAAATTGCTAAGGATATGTTGAAAATGAAAAACAAAACTGGGGGCATCTCGTTGCCTGATTTCAAGCTTTACTACAAAACTGTGATCACCAAGACAGCATGGTACTGTCACAAACACACATAGACCAGTGGAACAGAGTACAGAGCCCGGATATGGACCTGCAACTCTATGGTCAACTAATCTTCTACAAAGCAGGAAAAGATATACAGTAGAAAAAAGATAGTCTCTTCAATAAACGGTGCTGGGAAAATTGGACAGCTATGTGTAAAAGAATGAAATCCGACCATTCTCTTACACCATATACAAAGATAAACTCAAAAAGTATCTTGGCTTTTGCCTAAAACACACGTATAAAGATAATGTTGTTAGGAAGTTTCTGAAGGAAGCCACATGTTAGTTTTTTATTTCCTCAATTGCTGAGTTTTCCTTTTTACCTTTTTAAAAACATTTTAAAACTTAAAGATACAAAAGGAGTATAAAGAATCCCCATTTTGGGGTACCTAGGTGGCTCAATCATTAAGCATCTGCTTTTGGCTCAGGTCATGGTCCCAGGGTCCTGGGATCAAGGCCTGCATCAGGCTCCCTGCTTGACAGGAAGCCTGCTTCTCCCTCTCCCACTCCTCCTGCTTGTGTTCCCTCTCTCCCTGTGCCTCTGTCAAATAAATAAATAAAATCCTTTTTAAAAAAAGAACCCCCCTATAACTTTACCCAGACTGATACATATTTAGTATCTGCTACATTTGCTTTAATATTTGCTACACTTTCTTCTGTCCTCTACCTTCTTCCTTTTCCACCTCCTTCATTTTCTTCCTCCTTCTCTCTCTCACAAACATTATTATTACTATTATTATTATTATTGTCATCATCATCTATGCTCTGAGAATTTCATTATTAGTATTTTCTCTGAGGAGATTACATAATCATGCCACTTTATCGCAGAACACTTCAGTGTGTATTTCCAAAGGGCAAGGATATTTTCTTACATAACCACAATATAATTATCAAATTCAAGACAATACTATTATCTATTCCAAAGTACACTTTCCAATTTTTTCAATTGTCCCAGCAATGTGTCTTAGAGCATTTCCCCCACACAGTCTAAGATCCAATCTAATATGACATATTACATTTGATTTTCATGCTTTTCTTCGCTATCCTCCAATCTGGAACAGTTCTTTGGTCTTTCTCTTCTTTCACAATATTGACATTTTCTTAAAACGCAGGTCTTTTTTGGTAATAGAATGTCCTTTAATTTAGGTTGTATCTGTTAGTTTTTGCTATATAATAAACCAGCCCCAAACTTAGCAGCTTAAAACAAAAATTTATTACAACAAAAATTTATCATTTCTCTCAATTCGGTGGGTCAGCTAAATGATTTTTCTGGCTTGGGTGAGCCTGACTGGGGCTGGATGATCTGAGATGAGCTCTCTCACATGTCTAGCAATTGGGTGAATATGAGCTGGGGTCATAACGATGACCTAGCCATGTGTCTCTCGTCATCCGCATTAGTGGGGTAACCTGGGCTCATTCACATGATGGTGGTCACAGTCCTGAAGCTTTGCTCGCATCGTGTTTGTTAATGTCCCATTGGCCAAAAGAAACACAAGGCCAGCTCAGAGTGAGTGTGGGATAACATTCTCTCAGATCATGGATAGAAAAAAGGAGAATAATTTGTGGCCATTTCTATAATCTACCATACCTGCTAAACACAGGGGATGAAATTTTTTTTAAGGAAGAATATGCTATGAATGGAAGAAATGAGCAGAAAAGTAAAAAACCTCCAAAACAGTGAGGTACAAATCCTTAAAATTTAAATCCTTGAAGAATCTGAAATCAAGGTGCAAACCACTGAGGGAAAAGGGCTTATAACACAAGCTGCCCTTTTTCAATTGGTCAAAGGGGGCAAATTTAAGAGCTTGTACAGGAACTGCACTGCTCACTCTCTGACAGAAAATTCTGTGCAGAGGAGTATGTCCCCATGGTAAGATGAACAAGAGAGAGCTGAGAAAGGGACACCGGCGGTCTTCCTCCCTGCTGAGGCAGGGCCGGAGGCCTAGGCTGTGATGAAGAAGGGAGCCTACGCCCACTGTACATGCAGTACCCGCAGCTCCTTCCTCAGTGCTGGGGGCTGCTAGGCAGCAAAGGAGGCCCTGGAACACCCACGTTTACCATTGTGTTTCAGGAAAAGATGGAAATCTGGACTGAAATGTGAAATTTCCAGACTCTCTAAACATTGCTTCAAGTATTTTTAAGAGCACATTCATATGCTAAATTAGGCCCAAGGACCATGCATTTGAACACTCAATTATCTAACCTACAATCAAAAAAATCAAACAACAAAAACAGAAAGGGTTTAAATTTTGGATAAATGAAATACTTACCCAATCCCCTTAGACACAGTTTCTCAACCTGTGACTGTGTAAAATGTGCCTCTGTTTCTGCTCAATAACTACAAGACTTAGCCGCATATACACCGCATGGGTACACTTTAAGCTCAGTAACTCTCATCTGCGGCATGATATATTATGTATAGTATAGATGACTGAACTTTATAATAGTGCCATATGCAGACATTCAAGAGATAATGGAAAACTGACAAAGAACAAGACCTTGACACAATTTCCGAAATCAAAAGCCCGAATTTATTTCCTACTTAAGGAAGAGAGAGCTTTGCTGGTCAGGCAGTCTCTCTGAGCAAAACAAACTGCTGATTTAAGGGACGGGTTTGTTTTGAGGTTACACTGTCAAAGATACAGGAGTAGTCAGTCTTAGACACATGTTCAAAGTCAGAGGCTTCCCGTTAAATGACTGTCAAAGTGTGAGACTTTGACACTGATTGGCTGGTTTTCAGATAAGACAGCTAAGACAGCTTTAATTCTCGTTTTGGGGTTTGACTGCTACTGTGGCTAGAGCATGAGCTCTTTCCTTCAGAGTGACGGCTTTTGTGATTTATTGAATTAACTATTTAGAACTAATGTGGGGCACTGCAAAGGTTACACCATCACGGCCTTATTTGGGCATAGATGATATCTACCAATGGGCTATGAGCTTATTACCACAAGGGGTGTGGCTCCCCTGTGACGTCATAGCTCTCCAAGTAGAAAGTCAGGGCCACTTCTCATCTCGACCTGAGAAGGGCTCTATCAATGTAGACAGGTGAATCTTGCTTCTCTGAAATGTGATGTTCCTATCCTCATGAACTACAAAAACCACTAAGTCCAAAAAATGGTATTTTATTGAAAGCAGAGCCTTTCTGATGTCCCAATACTGAGACAAAGGAGTGAATAAGAGAAAGCATGGGATACTGAAGAGGAACAGAGGGGGAAAAAAAAAGGAACCAAGGTAAAGGTAGTCTTGTGTCTTAATACAACTACATTTGGAACCAGAGAATAGATTAACATTCAGGCAGCTGGATAGTGTTCAGTTTTTATATACTCCCATCAAAGAGTTCCTAACTCCCATGATGACTTTTTCCCTTACTAATAGCACATTTCTAGCTTTGAATAAAAGAGGCTGTGGTATATCCCTTTATAAATATGAAGCCCAAGTTAGATCTTATATGAGATTCCCCTCTCCTAGCTTCTCATGTAAAGAGGGTCACAGGGAGCCTCAGAGAATTGGAAGGTCTCTAAAAAGGGCCATAGGAAGTATGAGGAGACAAGAACCTTGCTGGAGGTTCAGTGCCAAATGACAATGCCATGTATTTCAGTCTTACACCTCTCTCACCCTTGCAGAGGGAAATCTCTCCCCGCTCTCCACAAAACTGATGGGATGCAAGGAGTAGCTTTAAAGTGACATAACAAGAGAATGTGTTGTTTCCCATAAGTGCTCATTCATCCATCCATTCCACAAACATTGAGCATTTACTAAAGGCATAGGCTTCATAGCAAAATAAAATTCATCCCTGAGTTCAAAGCACCACAATCTCAAAAGAAAAAGAAAGACACAGACACACTGACATACGAGGTGAGTACAGAGGTAGGATCATTGCCGGAAGGAGGGAGGTATTTAAATAAGTTAACACTTATGTAAACATTTAATTAATTAATTAATTAATTAATATTTAAATAAGTAACACTCCCTATGGGTTTTGTGAATTCACCAAGGTGGTATTTGAATTGAATCTAGAAGGAAGAGAAATGGCTTTCCAGGAATTTATTAGACATTCACTTTGCATAAACCCATAGGATAAAGGTTCACAGTGGGAAATGGAAATTTAAAATTTAGTATTGGATTTGTCAATAGATTCTTAGTTCTAGCACCAAAAGCACAAGCAACAAAATAAAAAAATAGTCATTGGACTTCGTCAAAATTAAAAACTTTTGTGCATGAGAGGACACTATCTATCATAAGAGTGAAAAGACAAAAAAAAGAGTGAAAAGATAACTTGCACAATGGGAGAAAATATTTGCAAATCATATATCTGATAAGAGTCTCATATCCAGAATGTAAAGAGAACTCTTAGAACACAAAACAAAAAGACAATCCTAAGCGCAAATGAGCAAAAGGCTTGAATAGACATTTCTCCAAAAAAGATACACAAATGGCCCATAAACACATGAAAGGTGCTCAACATCACTAGGCATTAAGGAAATGTAAGTCAAAACCAGAATGAGTTACCACTTTACATGCACTAGGGATGCTATAATCAAAACTCAGAAAATCATAAGAGCTGGCAAGGATGTAGAGATAGTGGAACCCTCATACATTGCTGGTAGGAATGTAAAATGGTACAAAACAGTGTGGCAGCTCCTCAAAGAGTTAAACATAGAGTTACTATGTGACCCCGCAATTCCATTCCTACATATATACCCAAAAGAACAGAAATCAGGTATTCTAATAAAAACTTGAGCACAAATATTTATAACAGCACTATTCACAATCACTAAGAGCTAGAAGCAACTGAAAAGTTCATTCACTGATAAATGGATAAACAAAATGTGTATATCATACAATAGAATATTAGTGAAGAACCACAAAATATATACCCTTAAAGAGATAATCTTAGAAGGTTTTTAAGAGTAACACTGCAATTTAGTATTTGTGAAAAACCTGGTTAGTTGTAAATAAGTTAAGGGGGAATGGTGACAGGGAGGTCAGTTGCAAACGATTCCAGAGACAATGAGGGTTTGAATTAAGGCATGGCAGAAAAGGTGGAGAAAAGAGGCTGGCATGAGATATGCTGTTGAAAGAGACTGGATAGTAATTCATGACTGGATATAACAGTGAGATATTATAAGGAATTGGGGACACGGTGCTGGGAGTAGAGGGCAGTATGATTAACACTTAGTGACATATCAATAACAGCTCTGAGGGGAATCCACACCTTAAGCATCTGCACATTGGGGGAAGGTGTGTAGATGATGGATTAGCAGCATGACTGAGATCTGGGCCCAGACTGAGCTTTCAGAGGGCTAGGAAACAACTGTCTCTTCTGACCAGGCTCAAGGAAAGTGGGTCCATTCTGGGCCCATGCATCTCATCACTTTCCAGATTAGTGATCATGGGTTTTACAGAATGAACAGCAACAATCTCAGAAGCTCTAATTGGTTTATTGACTCTGGTATTGATGTTTTCTGACATGAAGGACCTTGCATCGAATCATTGTTTTTTCCTGAAGGAGCCAGAGAACTTAACTAACATTTTTCACAGAAAAAATGGGGAGACTGGAGGAGCTGCTGGTTTGCTTTTGTTGGCTATCAGGCACTCCTGTAGTAGTCGTGCGCTCTGCAAATGATATTGTAAGGAACCCTTATTGGAGCTGGAAGAACAGTGTCAAAAAGGCACTACTTTCTGGACATATGAAGAAAATGAAGTACAGTAGGGAGAATGAGCAAGGAGGTCAGTTGGGGTCTTTCAGTTGGGGTCATTCAAGAGATGGAGAGTGCCTGAAACAGGGAGAGTGTCAGCAGTAGGGGTGGAAAGAAAAAAAAAAAAAACTGGTCATAACGGTTTTCTGAGGTAGAACAGATGGGATTTAGTGAATGGATACAGAGTGGTGAGAAAGATTATGAAAGGCTGGGAAACAGTGGAGGGTGGAAGGTGGATAATGGATACATGGGGAATAGAATGAAACAAGTCTCAGGTAGGTACAACCCTTGCTGGAGAGGATGAGCACATCTCTATTTAGAGAGTTAGCTTTCTCTAAAGAGAGTGAATGAGGGGGCACTATGAATGTGTGAATGGTGTAGATGTGATGGTTAAACCTCGGTGGGGATGAATAAAGAGAGCATGATGGGGGTTAGCCTAGTCATGGCATGGGGAAAGGTCCATTTTGGACAGAACCATCTCCATGTATAGAGGAGAGTGTGTTGACCACAGATGTCTACCAGAGATTATCAAGGATGCCCTCTTGGCCCAAACATGAGCCTGCATTTCTGATACTAGTGCTGGAATCAGGGGCGCCTGGGTGGCTCAATAGGTTAAGCTTCTAACTCTTGGTTTTGGCTTAGGTTGTGATCTCAGGGTTATGGGATCAAGCCCTGCCTGGGCTCTGCACTCAGTGGGGAGTCTGCTTGAGGATTCTCTCTCTGCTCCTCCCCTCTCTCTCTATCAGATAAATTAAGTAAGTGTTGGAATCATGCTTCTTTCCCCCAGCCCGCAATGTTACTATGGTCGAAAGCCCCATTAGGACAGTGGTCCTCAGGCTTTTCTTATTTTCTTTACAGTAGCATTTGCAGAGTGCACACCTACACAGGACTGCCTGATGATAGTCAACAAAAGCAAACCGGCAGCTTTAGCCTCCCCAGTTCTTCTGTGAAAAATGCCAGTTAAGTCCTCTGACTAATCCAGGAAAAAGCAATGATTCTATGCAAGGTCCTTCACTTCAGAAAACATCAATACCAGAGTCAATAAACCCTTATAAGATCAAATATTTCTGTGGTTCACAACTACTGAAATAGCAGTCAATTTGTCTCCTTGTAGCAGGCTTGCTTCCTTTCAATTCATTCTTCAAACTATAGCCATTGAACTATGATATTTTGATATTTCTGGTGTTATTGCAGTGTCTAGCACTGTGTTTAGCAAGTAATGAGAGTTAAATAAATACTTGAGGATTGAAAAAAAATGAACTTTGATCTTTCACTTACTTTAATCTTTTAATGGCTCCTCAGGATAAAGTCCAAAATTGAACGTGGTTTGCAGGGCAGTGAGCCATCTAGAACTGAACTAGCTTTCTGGCATCTAAATGTTTAAACTACTCTTTTGTATTTCAGAGAGTGGTCTAAACCAAGCTTGGAAAGGCAGACTGCCTTTCTGTAAACCACATTAGATGCCTCACTCCTTGATTTTAAAAGTCCAATGCCTCCATCCTATCACCCGATTCCACTCCTAGGTATCTACTCAACATATGTTGTCCTTCACCAAAGCCATGCACAAGGATGTTCATAGCAGTGCTGTATACAACAGTTCCAAGAGGGAAACAACCCAGATCATTCACACAAACAGGAATCAATGTGGTATTCCCTTAAAAGGCAATACCATGCAGGCATGAGACAAAAGTAACTACAGTTAGATGTAACAACATGAATGAATCTCACAAACATAACACTGGGGAGGAAATCCAGGTACAGAAGAGCATGTGCTATATTAGTTCAAGTATATAAAGTCTAAAAAGTGTCAAAATTAAACTATGATGTTACAAGTTAGGACAGGCTTACACTTGCAGAGGAGAAGGGCAGGTTCCTCTCTAGAATCCGACACAGGAAGGCTTCTGGGAGGCAGGTAACAATATTTCTTGATGTGAGTTACAGTCACATGGGTGTTTGCTTTGTGCAAATGTATTCATCTGCACACTTAGGATTTATGCACTTTTTTTGTCATACCACAATAGCTGACACTTTAAAAAAATTCTCTGCCTTCATACTCTGCATCTTTTTTGGCCTAAAAATTCTTGCTCTTCCAACTTTCAATATCACCTTTCTCCAGGAACAACTTTCCTGAATTCCTAGACTATTTTAGTTCATCTTGCTGTGTACTCAAAGTCCCCTGTTGTTCACCTATCAAAACAACTCTCCACATTTAATTACAACTATTTGTTGGATCAGGTTTTGCAAATTGGCTTTATATATCTTTTCAGGCACATTGTGAGAGTGCACAGATTTTAATAGAGGGCATGCGAAGGGAGTAAGATTTAAGAATACTCTCCCAAGAGTAGAATATCAGCCCCAATACAGTACAAAAGAAACAAGGGTGAACTAATTATATATTACTTTGTGACAAAAGATCAAAAACTTGGCAGCTTAAAATAACACATACTTACTCTCTCACAGTTTCTGTGCATCACAACCCTGGGTACAGATTAGCTGGGTCCTCTACTTCCAGGTCTCACAAAGGTACAACCAAGGTGACACCAGGGCTTCATTCCTTTTGGGAATCTCGAGGTCCTCTCCCAAGCTCACATGGTTGTTGGCTGAATTTAGTTCCTTACCAAATTTAGTTCCTTACCACTGTAGAACTGAGATCCCCTCTTTCTTGTTGACTGTCGGTTGACGGCCACTCTACTCCTAGATTCAACCCATCTTGTCATATGCAGACCCTCCAGCAGGTCTCTCAACATGGCAGCTCCTTCAAAGCCAGAAAGGGAGAGTCTCTTGCTCTAGTAGGCTAAAAGGGACTCATATAATGCAAAAGAATTATGAAAATGAAATCCTATTACCTTTGCCATATAATATAACCTAATGAAGGAAGTGACATCTTATCACTTTTGTCTTATTATGTTGGCTAGAAGCAAGTCTCAGGATCTGCCCACATTCAAGGAGACGGTATTATACATGGGTATAACTCATTAAGGGTTGCCTTAGAAGTCTGCCTTGTACAAATAGGTAATATTTAGAGAATGAGGGAGATCCTACGAGCACTCCTCAAATCCCAAATTATAGATGTGGGAATCAGCCTCCAAGATGGCACGCTATGATCATACCCTTCTGTAATCCCCTCCTACACTGAGAATTGGTCTATGTGACCAATAGAAATTGGCAGAAGTGATGACATGTGACTTCTGAGATGGTATCAAAAAAGACCAAGCAGTTTCAACCTCTGTCACTTGTTCTCAGAGAAGCTGGCCACCATGCCATAAGGACACTGAAACAGCCCTACGGAGAAGCCCACATGGCAAAGAATTAAGACCTGCCAATAAGGTTATGGGAATCAAAAAAAGAATGCCAAATAAATTTGGATTTCTGATAAACAATAATAGTAAAAGTATGTCCCAAATACTGCAGATCTGTATTACAAAATTGTTTGTTGTTTACCTGAGATGCAAATTTAACTGGGCACCCTGGGGTGTTTATTGTCTGCTTGTTTTCCAAAATCTGCTGGCCCTCCCTGCCAGCAGCACTGTGAAACAGATTCCCCAGTACAGCTTCGATCAAAACGTCATCTGAATGCAGCCACAGCTGACATCTGGACTGCAACCTTGGGAGAGACCCTGAACCAGAACCTGCAGGCTCAGCTGCTCCTGTCTTCTTGACCCACAGAAACTGAGACCATAAATGTTTGTTATTTAAAGCCACGAGGAGGAAGGAGCAGGATGGCAGAGGAGTAGGAGACCGAGATATCATCAGATCCCAGGATTTCAGCAAGATAGTTATCAAACCATTCTGAACACTACAGACTCAACAGGAGATAGAAAAGAAGAGGAGCAGCAATTCTAGGAACAGAAAATTGGCCACTTTCCGGAAGGTAGGACATGCGGAGAAGTGAATCGGAAGCAACGAGAAGATAGACGA